>JACEFZ010008489.1:0-87500 GCA_014155875.1 Cepaea nemoralis
TTTCCCCCCCCCCCCCCTTTTTTTTTTAAAAAAAGGGGAAAGGGTGGAATTTCTTCCCCTTGTGTCCACCTCGTTGTGGGGGTGTCCTTCACTCCGCAGTGTTCACGGCTCAAGTGCACAGCTGCTACTCAAGGCAGAATGGCTGGTTGGAACGGCACTAGACAGAGGAGACTGTTTTCCATATTGGTCGAGTCGTGAGAACCTAATTAGTCTGCGCCCTGAAGGTAGGGCCACGGACCACCTTACTGCATTGAATGGTTCAATTCGTTGTTCCAAATGGTCCATAGCAGCACGAGGCTTCCTCCCAGCCTCGCCCAGATTCCAGCCATTATGCATGTGCTGTGCAGAATCATGACCTGATTACATGCCTCTCTTAGAAGTGAATTTCTAGAATCTCTTGTACAACTCGCTGGTCTGTGAGCTTGGAGACGGGAAGGAAAGCCTGCAACACATCCCATGCTTCAGTAATGGATAAGGACTCAAACATCTACACAACATCACTCCCATAGATACAAGCTCTCTTCAGGGCACAAACGACCTTAACACGAATGCACCGGGCTACAGAGTTAAAATTCAGTATTCAAGAGGATTCACAATCAACCAACCGTATACGTTTACCGTTGCTGTGATAACAACTGTAATGTTTTATATATACTTGGAGAAGACTAGTTATGTACCAGCCAGCTCCAGGGATTAATCACACCGTGCCGAATATCAAAGTAAATGGTCATAGATTAAGTGTTGTGGACAAATGTACCTATCTTGGCAGCACTGTGTCCCAAGCTGCCACAATTGACTGACGAAGTGAATGCAAGAATCTCCAAGGCCAACGTGGCCTTTGGCAGACTATACAAGAATGTGTGGGACAGAAATGGAATAAGCCTGCAAACAAAGCTGAAAGTCTACAAAGCAGTCGCATTATCCACACTGCTGTATGCTTGTGAAACCTGGACTGTTTACCAGCGACACGCTAGGAAATTAAACCACTTCCACACAGTCTGCCTTAGAAAGCTATTAAAGATTAAATGGCAAGGCAAGATCCCATCAAGAAGTCCTATCAAGAGCGTCCATGCCCAGTATCCACACTCTACTAATGAAGAATCAGATTCGATGGGCTGGTCACTTGACTCGCATGCAAGATCATAGGCTCCCTAAACGAATTTTTTTACAGCGAGCTGCGTTGTGGTAAAGGCTCCTAAAGCGGGCTGAGAATACGCTTTAAAGACACTCTGAAGATCTCACTACAACCTTTTGGAATTTATCACGATACTTGGGAGACTGCTGCCAAAGACCGGAAATTCGTGGCGTACATCATTACACAAGGGTACAGTCACTTGTGAAGCAAACAGAACTGCAAGAGCTGTGAAAAAATGGCTGGACAGAAAAAACACTGCATGAGATCCTCCTCCTGGAACGTCAAGCATTCTTTGCCCACATTGTCAAGGAACATTTCGAGCCAAAACTAGACCTTACCAGTCATCTTAGAACTCACGGCTCCAAACTTGCAACTCTACTGGTTGAAGTGAATAGTCATCATCATTATTGATGGACAAACAACAACAATGTTTTATATACCTTAAAAATTCAACATTTAATTTTATTTAACCGTTTCCCTTGCTGAATATTAGTTTACTTCGTGCAGTGATAACTTCAGATGGCACCAGTGTTCTTATGCTGTTAATAGGCGAAGACAAGAAAACAGTAAAACGGCATTACGGCGAAGAAGGAAAACATAAAATACTGATAATTGTGAACACAAAAACTTTACAGTGACACACGATCCTCGTATGGGGCAACACCCAACACAGCTTGATCACTTTACATGATTGTAACAACGGCTACAGCTCCAGCGAAGGCACAGCGTGATAGCACATCTGTCTCTGAGGTTTTAACATCTGAGTTTTGTAAAGCACACGGTGACCTAAGGAGCACTCCACTAATAAGTCTAGAGTTCACATAATTATGAAATAACAGTCGTTACAAAACAATTTTCGCTGAGTGTTTCACAATGTGTTTGCAATATCTGGAAGACATTTATGGGAGTGGAGATAGCGTTGTGACCAGATACTCGTCTGCTGGTCCGGCTGAGTCCAACACCGTATGTCTAATGCATCTTAGTTTTAGATTTTAGTTTTAGTCGATGGATCAACGTCACGGTACACTGATGTAACCCATAGGTGTTCCGTTCTACTCCTAACTCAAGACTGAGTCCGGAAAATCTCAGCGCAGTGCACGAACGCCGTAGCACCGGCGAGGATCCTGAAATACTTTGGGTAGGTTTTAAACTCGGAATTTTGCTCGTACAGCGCCCTTAGGTTACTCTTTTTCGATTTCCAACTGCCAAGGGATATTTTACGCGCTCAACAATAGACACGGATGTCTGGTCACACTACCTAGCGACCAGGGGATATTTTATTACTAGAAGTCCACGTGAAAAAATCCCGGCCCTTACCGGGTCTTGAACACGGGAACCTCGAGCACTGGGGGCGGAAACCATACCTCGAGACCACTCAGCCTCACCCCCTCCCCCCCCCCCCCCCCCCCCCCCCCCCCCCCCCCCCCCACCCCAATACATCTTAAGGCGTGTAACAAGTTCTCCTGAAACACTCGGCCTGCTGTTAAAACGTCTTCAAACCAACCTCCTTATTTTCAACATCACAAGCAGAGAACTACCTTTCGATTACCGAATGAAGGGGAATATAACTAGAACATTCGGCAAAAGTAAGACACATACCGAAACAGAGGAACGTTTCCACAAAAGTCTTTATCAAGGGACAACATTTTCCTGAAAATGTTAGCTTGTATCAGTGTGTGTCTTTCTGTATCGAGTTTCCTGGTAATTTTCTGTGTTCATTCGTGTTCTTCCTCTTTCTCTTTGTTTCTTTTTCGAGGGGAGTGCGTCACACCAAGTTTTGCACTTCTGGGGTCGATGTCAGACGTCGATATGCGTATGTGTGAGATTTACTTCCTCTAGACAGGATTCTACCCAAGGTTACGGGCTCTATCTACACATGAGTAGGTATACTTTCCCCCAACAATGCTGCCAGTGCAGCGGTCTTACGGCCTCCTCTTTTCAATATTCAACTGCCGTAGGATTTTATGGCGTGCACAGCCTGCACACAGGATCTCCTGTATTTTGCCCGTATTCGAGAGGGCTATATGCCCGATGTCACTACCCAAGAGATTTAGGGTCACTACCCAAGAGATTAGGGTCACTACCCAAGAGATATAGGGGGGGGGGGGGCGTGTGGAATCATTAGATACCCAATGGTTTTGGAGAAAAAAAATTATCAGCCCTATGCAGGAATCGACCCCGATACCCTTTGAGCCTGCGGCGGACACCTAAGTTCTCAGCCACGGATTCATTAGTTTTTCATAACTCCAAGGAAGTTGCGCCGATTTTCCATACACTTATGTTAAACTCTTCAGCAACACATGTGAGCTCTTTAGCTGACTTGCTGCTGAAAACGCTAGACGTATTAAACGATAGCTGGGAATTTACCGTGGGAAATGCCTTGGTAAAGTTTATTTTATAGAATTGTTTGCTTAAACGTAACTTCGTATAGTTGCATCAGATTCTCCGCAATGCTCTGCACATTTTAGTTTGATGTTTTTAATCCAAAGACTTCATCTTTGTACACAGCTGCGTTTTGAAAAGTCCAGTTTTATATATTTCATCCATTTCCTTTGCAGTTTTCGAGATCTTGTACCAAGAATATTACATCACAGTTTATCACAGTTTATGTGGTTAAACAAAACTGGCACAACGTTTGCACTGACTGTACAAAAGCCAGAGATAAAAATAAACACGAAAGGCATGTAATCAGCTATTTCAAGAAAAGAATCAATATTGTGTCGAAGTAGGGGTAACGGTAGCCTAGTGACTTGACGTTTGCCTGCCCGACGAAACGGTAAAGAATACAGTGATTGTAGGTTCGAATCAACTTCAGTACGGATTTCTAAAATCCCCAGGTCGACCCAGACTAAAATGGGTACCAGGAAATACCACGGGAAGTAACGGCGATTGGCGTGACCCTGACGACCTCACCCACCGATTGGTCTATAAAAATATGGGTCTAGCACCATATGCCCAAATTGGCGTGTAAAGGAGTCCTTGACTTACTTTAGGCTGACCTTGTGTTTTCTCGTTCTTGACTTGGGGACGTAAATTACACGTACCTCTGAAGGGACACTGGTAATAGGCAAAGCTAATTCACACGCAAAATTCAGTCCAGTGCTACTAGAGAGTAGTGTGTATGGACTACACTTGAGTTCAAAGCGAGTTAGCATAAAAAATAAATGGTCCCGTTATTTTATTTTACTTTTTGTTGTCTAGAGGTAGACAGACAAACAGACAGACAGACAGACAGACAGACAGACAGATATGCACATGCAGACGGGCGTGCAGACAGACATACCATAATCTATTTATAAAAATCCCAGCGAATTATAACAGGGGAATTACTAATGGCGAGAGTAAGTGGCCGAAGCCATTATACATGCATGGAAGTCTTAAAAGCTGGAAACTGTGACATAAGGAGGCAGACTGATTGACATACACAGTGTTATTTTGGGACTCGGAGATTACAGGAAAGCCCTGAGGTGATCAGAGGTAGGCGTGTCTAGTCGGTCGAGCGTTATAGCACTCTTCCCGCTGGCCTTGTCTTTCCTCCAACACTCACTTCTTGCTTGTTATATTCTGTCTTGTATGTGAGTTCCAATCATCATAAACCATAAAAGCTCAACCTAAGTATATGTAAAGCTGGTAGTAATCAGCTTGAGTTAACCGATATGTGCATATGTCGCCTGAGATTGAATTAAAAGAAAATGACCTATTTTGACATCATCATCATCATGTGCCATGCCGATAAGTGTGCGCGGTCATATTTCGCCGTCTCACGCGATCACCAGAGTCATGGATCAGTTATGTGTTCTTATGTCGATTATCCATGTGGCCAAGCCATCTAGACATTTATTTCTCTGTCTTCCTCTTGTTATTTTCCCCTCAACCTTGCAAGTTGTCACTAAGTTTTCTAGTTTATCTTTTCTCATAATGTGCCCAAAAAATTCTTACTGTCTGTGTCTAATTTCTCTAAATAAGTTCACGGTGATTCACTTATTTCTTGTAGGAGTTGCTCATTTGGTTTTCTGTCTGTCCGTGGTATTCTTTGCATTTTCCCCAGAAAGCACATTTCCATTACCATTAGACGTTTCTCAGCGTGTCTCTGCTCTGTTTCTCTGCTTATTGTCCATATTTCACATCCATATAACACTGTAGGTTCTATGTAGCACGTCAATACTTTTGTTCTCGTTGCCATTGACATTATTCATGATACGGGACTTATTGGTATATGTTGCTAGCGTATTGTTGTAGACAAATGGGTGTTATTTTGGGACTCGGAGATTACAGGAAAGCCGCGAGGTGATCAGAGATAGGCGTGTCTTGTCGGTCGAGCGTTATAGCACTCTTCCCTGTAGCCAATGTTTAGAGTTGAGAGTTTCAATTCATGGTGTACTTATAGATATAAAGCTGTATATTGCCTTGTCTTTCCTCCAACACTCACTTCTTGCCTGTTTTATTATATGAGGTCCAATCATCAAAAAACTATGTGTGGTCAATATCAGGGTGCTGTCCTTTACTTCCCATAACATTTCCTGGAACCCATATTAGAGTCTACCTGGAAGTAAAGATAAACAAGATAAACGTTTAAAAAGTCAATGTCTCGACTGGGAATTCGAATACATGACCACAGGGCCGACATGCAAACGTTCTGTCCACTGTGTTAACCTTCGGAATCCGATCAGTAGAAATCAAAAATGTTTTCCCTGTATTTCGTATGCATCTGCCAACATTTAACCGACAGTTTATGAATTGAACAGGTGCATCCACGTGCAGTTGCCGTCTTTAATTTGTTAAGATGATGTGTCACACTTTACGCGGAATGTAGGTTGTTACTCGCTCACACAACACTAGCTGGTGATATGCATTGTCTGACTGATATTCTGGAATTTCGGCTTCCAGCTTGTTTCTGTATATGCTTCTTGGCAATTTGTGTAGCTCTCTTTTTAAAAAAAATATGTATTTTGGTCTTCTCTCGCTTTTGAACTCTACCGTAGTCCATACATGTTCTGGTACTTTTAATCCACTGGACTGATTTTTGCTTGTGGGTTAGCTTTCTCTATTACCAGTGTCCCTCGCCATCGGGAAACCCACTCCGACTTCAGAGATATTTGTAATTTACGTCCTCAAGGTAAGGACGAGAAGTCAACATTTTAGTCCAACTGGCCGATGTAGGTGTTGAACCCGCGATTTCAGCATCAGCATACTGGATGTTTAAGAACTCTTGATATGTTAGGCTTGATCAGGGTTAGCAGTCTTGCATCAACTAATTCAGTTCGTCAGTGTCTGGCATCATATGGCCAGTACACCATAGACCTGTAAAAGGGTCCTTAACTTGACTGACTTCGCTTGTTGAGAGTGGTGGTTTTGGCCTTGTTTAACTGTCGACTACGATGTGTTTAGATTGTAACTTTATGGTGTATCTTTCTGTTTGTTACTCTTCGTAAGTTGGTAGCTGATTGCTTCCTTGGTTTTGATTTCTTCGGATTACTGCTTGATGCTGTCTTTTTCGTTGTGACTTTATTCTTCAATATATTCAGGAGATAAAAAGCAGAATAGGTCAAGCTAAAGCTGCATTTCAATAGATGAAAGATATCTTATGTAATAAATTATTTTCATTGAATGTAAGAAAGAGAATACTGACATGTTATGTAGAACCTGTTCTGTTGTATGATGGGGAATAATGCAACGCGAACAAACAGTAAAAGCTTGAAGACAGCTGAGATATGGTTTAAGAATGAATGTTGCGAATGCTTTGACGGCTAGAGTAATTAAAAATGATTGCCTTGAAAAAGCTAATGAAAGTAAAACATTGTACACATCTATCATAAAGACACAATTACTATTATGTGGTTATGTAATGAAAATAGACACATTGGAGAACATCGTGACGATTGGAAAGACTAATGGTAGAAGCGACAGAGACAGACAGAGAACGTATGCTTAATGGTCTGAGACGATGGCATGGAGGGATGTCATTAAAAGGATTGATGCGGAACACCATGGACGAAATTTGTATAGAGACAAGAAAGCCAATGCCACTGTGCAAGGATGGCGCTCACAGAAGGAGAAGATGAAAGTAGAAACTAGAGGACGCTCTAGACAACATAATATTTACACTTGTTCCTGCAGCGAGACGCTATCGTCATTTGGGGGTGACAGGTTCGACTCCCGGTCGGTAACTATAGCTTTCAAATTTTGCGTTTTTCTCTAACCTCTACTTCCTTCTTCTCCTTCTGTGAGCGCCAAATAATACTATGTGTGTTTATTTGTGTAACTATCTCAGTGGCCTCAACGAGTTCCCCAATTAATTTCCTGTGTAATACATGTACAGCATTAGAACCGACCAATCATTTCTCTTATTTAATGTTTGTTAATATACTGGACACAGCATTAGGGTCCCATGTGTTTGTGTGTTTGTTACTTGACCTATGCTGGTTTAATATAAATTATGAGACCTATGGTGCTATCTCACTGGTTTGATACGAATTCTGTCCGTATTCCATAGTTGTAGGTTCATGTGTACGACAGACATGACCAATGAAGACACTTTCTTGGAGTTTCTAGTTGGTCATGCGTCGAAGTACACTTGTTCCTGCAGCGAGGCGCTGTCGTCGTTTGGAGGTGACAGGTTCGACTCCCGGTCGGTAACTATAGTTTTCAAATGTTATGTTGTCTAGTGCGTCCTCTAGTCTCTACTTCCTTCTTCTCCTTCTGTGAGCGCCAAACAATACTATGTGTGTTTATTTATCTCAGTGGCCTCAACGGGTTCCCCAGTTGATTTCCTGTGCAAGGGCGGCATTCTTTGCCGTTTATGATAAAGCAATGGCGAGAACATATCCATTACTGCATTGTACTGCTAGAAAACTTCTCTCGCTTCTTTTATTTAGTTATGCTTCTTCTTGTGCTATTAATGACTTGAGTGTGATAAGGAATTGAAGATAGGGAGAATGGGGAGGGTTGCAAGACGAAGTCTGCTAATATAAGCAAGTGCAGAAGAAAGAACTGTTACGCTGCATGCCTCCGGTGTTTTTTATGTAGACTCCCATATGATGTATTTCAGCTGCTGGCTCACGAGAATGCTTTCACACACGGCGTCTACAAAACAAAACGAAGAAAAAGAAAAACGAATCTCCTCAACTACGATTGTCCTGACGGGATGCAGATACCGCATACAGCAGTGATTCTCAGTGTGGGTAACGTAGTCACCAGAAGGTCGTGACATTATTCTTGTGGCTTAGTAATAGCTGTAAGTCAGCGTGGCCGAGAGGTTATCTGCTCGCGCTTAATCTTTCTGTAATTGATGACTGGATAGTAGGTTCATTCAACACACCGGTCAGTTGGATTTAAACGTTGACTTTTCGTTCAGTAAGCAATGGCAAACTACTGAACGTAAAATTGCATAGAAAATGAGCTTGGGGTGGATCACAACGTCCTGCGAATGACATCCAACATGTTTGTTTGGAGTCATAGCAAGTCCCATATTTTAGTCAGGCAACATGAGAACATATCAGCTATTAGACATATGGTAATTTATTAAATGTTCATAATTCACTCAACATCATCATCATGTTGCAGGTAATTTGTGGAATATCGCTGTCATCACAGCGCTCCGAAAAGTTTCTCGATCCGTTGATGTTTCTGCCGCCTCATTCCCAAGATGTCTGCAATGTCTGTGTTCATCTTCGTGCTAGTCAACCCCTGGCTTTTCTACCAGGAGCCATGCCCTCCATCGCTGTTCTACCCAAACCGTTTAATATAGCCGAAGTATTTTAGTTCCGAGCCAATATGTTGTTTGGGCCAGTTTGCGCTCATGTTCAGATCTTGTAGATTTAACTATCAATCATGTTTAACTATGTTGTAAATACCACAACTCAACCATGCATATGTTGTTGAACAATTTGCTGTACTACTTAGATGTTAGCATTCAGCTGGCTTCCCGATTCGATCAAGCCGAAAATTGGTACCAAACAAGTCATAGGAAATAAAGGCGATGAAAGTGATAGCTACTACATCACATAAGACGTGCAGTTCGACCTAAATATGGGACAAGAACCATACACCAATTAGGCTCTTTCAGTGAAATACAGGTAGTCACAGGCACACACACATACACACACACACACACACATACATACATACACACACAGACACAAGTACGCAGTTAAGCAGGCATATATAAAGGCAGTCATGGAAGGATACACATAGGCACACACACACACAAATACACAGACGCATACAGTCTCGTATGTCAGCAGTTAAATATTTATTTATTTTTTTACTTACACGTTAGCATTATTGCTTAGAATCTTAGCGAACGCTATCATATCCTTAACAGCTGTATATTTAGTTGTTCAGTTATGTTTGCATTCATTCATTGATTCTTTAGCATGACCTTTGCAGAACCTCGCTCTCATAACAGCCTTCCGGGAAAAATTCTCGGTCGTAAGCAAGATGTCCCGAGCCCCATACACATGCCTGCATACATATAATTATGTAGTCATGCCTGCATTAACATCATGTGCCCTGCCAGAAAACGTCGACGTTCATGTCTCTCCACAGATCTCTGTCTTTGATGCTCTGGATAAACTCTGTTGATGATATTCTTCCATGCCACTGTCTCAGTTCATCCAACATAATTCTCTCGGTCTGCCTCTGTCTCTTTTCCCACTGATCTTTTCAGTTGCCGCGAGCTTCTCCAATGCCTCTCTTCTCATCACATGACCGAAGAAAGCCGTTTGTCTTTTTCTTATAGTTGCATGTAATTGTATTAAATATAGTTTCATTAGCCTCTTTCGACAATCATTGTTAGTTACATCTGGCAGTCCAATGTCTTCGCAACATTCGCCGCAGGAACCATATCTCTGCTTGCTTCAAAGCTCTTCCTAATGTGTTGATTAATGTTCAAAGATTCACTGCCATACAGTAATACAGATTATATACAATATTAAAGCATGTCTTCCCAGATAAAACTCAAACAGGGAATCCAACGTTTCAAACAAGCTCGTGAATAAAATCAACTGGAACAAACTCTCACCGCTATGGAACAGAGACATTGTACAACCACACGGAATGACACTATCCAGTGCCGCCCACCGGGCGCTGGAACGCAAATTATTCCTCCCCACGACGCTTGACGGCAGAAGTGGAAGATGATGATGATGATGATGATGATGATGATGATGATGATGATGATGATGATGATGATGATGATGATGACTTCATAAGGTTTAGACCCACAAACATCCCTGCAGAGTTGGTATCTTTTCTCTCTGATAACACCCACAAACGTACCTGCAGAATTGGTATCTTTTCTCCCTGATAATAAAACTGTGGTATTTTTTTCCTTTTAATTTATTTTTGCGTTCGCTGGCTTTGAATTCAAGGGTAGTCCACACACGTGCTACAACTTCTAGTGCACAGGACTGATCTTTGCGTGTAGATTAGCTGTCCCTACTACCAGTGTCCCTCGCCATCAGGCGAACCCACTCAGACTCCGGTGGTACTTGTAATTTACATCCCGAAGTCAAGGACGAAAAGTCAGTATGTTAGTACAACTGACCAGTTTAAGGTTTGAAAAGGCTACTCGACATCAGCACACCGGAAGTTTAAGAGAGGGCTTTCTTATCCATTCAGCCATGCTGACCTCTAACTATGAGATGAACTAATACGAAAGGGGTCTTGGAGTATCAAGAGGTACATCAGACTTTGAAGGAATCTTGTCAGTAATTGAAAAGGATGAGAACCTTTGCGGTGGAGCTCTCGGCAGATATCCTCTATCATTTATCAACTCTGCTACTCTGAGAAAGCGAACAGGTTGCCCACTCTAGAGATAAGGATGTTACATACACACACGCCAACAGATTAGAGTCTCAGGGTTCAACGTTTTCATGGTTTTAAATCCCGGTTCGAATCCTAGTGCAGCTTGTACAGAAACACGACTAACTCGACGCTCAAAGAAAGGCGAGACGGACATATAATCAGATTGCTACTGGTACTGTTGGTGTTGGAACTCTTCGCTGGCTGCTGAGGATGGGGACGGAGCGCCTATGGGAATGCCCCGAATGCTGTGATGTCGGTTCCTAGATCAATCAATCAATCAATCAACTACTGGTTTAGAAATGATAGGTTTGATTGTGCCCTCATATAGTCGTTAGTCGAAGTGAACGGGATTTGTGAAGTGCGTGTATTTTTAATGACTTTGCAGTGTTTGAAAATATTGCCGGTCCAAGTTTTGTATTTATTCTCTGTAAAGTTCACGCAACATAATAGGTAAATACTTAACTTGGACCGGCAATATTTTCAAACACTGCACAGTCATTAAAAATACATACTGTATATCCGTGTACTTGTATTTGTGTGTGTGAGTGCGTGTGTGAGCGTGTGTGTGTGTGTGTGTGTGTGTGTGACTATTTATGTGTGCATCTCTGTACAAGATTGTGTGTCACAGTTAATATGTGTTTGTGATACTTCGTATGTGTGTCTGTCTGTGCGTGAATTGCTGCGCGGTGTAGTATCTCTATTTGTCTCTATATATGTTTCTGCGTGAATAAACGTATCTCTCTGATTTTCTGCGCATCCTTGTAAGTGTTCATGTATGACTCTGTATGTGTCTGTCTGCATGTAATCCTTCTGTGACTGCTTCTGTGTATAACTGGTAGACTGCATGCGTCTCTATATGTGTGTGTGTGTGTGTGTGTGTGTTATGTGCGTGAGTGTATCTGCGGGTGTAAGTGTGGACCTTTGCGTGTCTGTGTTTGTGTGTGTAGGTGTTGTAATTTAAGGAGCTCAGAAACTCTCTGTATTCGCAAACGTTAGTTCACCCTGAGATAGATTTTCGAAAATTGTGTTTACCTCCGAGCTAAAACTGGACTAAATTATCTTGAATGACGCTCCAAATGAACCCTCTCCCCTAGCCCAACTCAGGCTCCAGGGCGTGATGTGTTCGTGTCACAGGACATTAACCCTTACATTAGCTCTTTCTCCTACACACACACACACACACACACACACACACCGCACACATACACACCCACACACACACATGTAACCTTATCTACCTCGTTAAAGCTACTTTGGTCATGTGATGAGAAGAGAGGCATATACTATAAATGGAGTATCAAGAGGTAAATCAGACTTTGAAGGAATCTGTGAGGAATTGAAAAGAATATGTCCCTCTCGTTTTAAGTTCCCTCAAAAATTATTTGAATACTTGATTCATTATCTCATCAGTGTTTAAAAGCACTCATGACGTAACGGTAAGAGTTCCGTTGAGTAAAACTGTAACAATATGAAAACACCTGTCTTCGTCCTCTGTCCGTTATGTCCCATTGGTACATGGACTCTCAGCCAACACACTCTAAGTCGTCCTATCCTTTGTAATTATGTACAGCCCCCTTCATGTCTTCTGCACACAGACTCCAATGGAATAATTTCTTATACTAATTCTCTTCTCTGCGTTTTAAGGTTTCCATCTAATTCACTACTCATATGAGGTATAGACAGGGCAGTGTGACTGTGCAGTGTTTGAAAATATTGCCGGTCCAAGTTTTGTATTTACCTATTATGTTGCATGAACTTTACAAAGGATGAATACAAAACTTGGACCAGCAATATTTTCAAACACTGCACAGTCATTACAAATACACCCTATAATGCATTGGGATTTCTCAACGTGTGTCGTCTTACCCAGCGGCAGCGTCTTTCCTTCACCTCTTGATTCACTGGTGTTTGTGTAGTTACTCTAAATATATACATAAATTCCTTGAGCCTCAGACGACATACTTTTTAAAACCAAAACCGAGCAATTCCTTGATTAATGTATGTGAAGTCTTCAATGCTTGCGGGTGTATGTTTGGGGTTGCCTTTAGCCAACCTAATTCACAGATGCCAGACATGGCTCTGACATTTGCTTCAGGTGAATTAACTAACAGGTTCTGTTTTATTTTGTTTCTAACGAAGCTGCGTCTTGATGTTCTGTGTTGTGCTAGGCTGCAATTAGCGGCTCGTGTTTTATCTTGGTGACGTCAATACAATACACCTGCTAGATGTCTAAATGTCTGCTGTTTTTACTCTCCTTTCCCAGAACCCACTACACGTAAACTTGTTTCCCTCAAGGACACTTTCCAGAGAATTAAAAAAAAAATTAAGCAGTAGATTTTGTAAACACACATATTTTCCAACTCTTTCTGTACATCTCTTTGTTTGCATGTCTACGCGTATGTCCAGAAAAGGGCAGTGCGTCTAATCAATGGTGATAAGTTTACAGACAATTCTAACCTACATGAACGTCTTCAGTTACTGCCACTCCACAAACGCCTACTTTTTAATAAGGCTAAACTAATTCACAATATCCTATTTCAAAATGCCCTAAGATACCTTTGGCCATTGTTTAAATATAACGCAAGACATAGCGAACAACTAAATATACTTCATGTCCCTAAACCTAGGATAGACTTATATAACACAAGCTTAGCATACTCTGCCACTCAGTGTGGAACAATCTTTCACAAGAAATCAAAGACATCACCAATCATTATACATACAGTCGCAATCTGTTTGAACACCACCTCAGGATAGACTACATGCCCCCTTTAAAAAAAAAACAGCAACAAAGACATTAATAATGATAAATTATCTCGAACGACAACTAGCAAAAAAAAAAAAAAAAACATGCCCATATGTTTGGCACGTTACACCCGCCTTGGGTATTCATGATGCCCATGTTAAACATTGCCTCAACGAGTCATGTATTATTGATTACTTTTCATGCGTTTTAATGCTTATTATTCTTTTGTTGTCAAAGAATTGCTTCATAAGAGATGTTGAATGAAAGAATGTATGAGAGGAACTAGAGAAGAAGGGCAGAATGTCAGACGGGCCTGCGTGCCCAATTCTTAACCCTTTGAAAATAAAGATTTTCGTCCGTTCGTTCGTCCGTTCGTTCGTTCTGCTTTTATATGTCTGTTTGTCTGTCTGCCATAATAAGTAGGTAATGAATCCCTTTACACGCTTTAAGGCGCATCGGGCATACGCTACTGCACTTATATTTACAGGGTGTATTTTTTATGACTGAGAGGTTTTTAAAAATATTGCCGTTCCAAGTTTTGTATTGCATTTACCTTTTACGTTGCATGAGTTCACTGAGGGTGAATGCAAAACTTGGAACGGAAATATTTTCTAATTACCCGTAATTAAAAATACACCCTACATTTTATAGTTTTTAGACCAATCGTCACTCGGTGGGTGATCTAGTCAGTATCACACCGGCCGCCTTTACTTCCCAAGATATTCTGTGCATCCATTTTTAGGCTGGGTTGACCAAGAAGCCCACATAAATATTTAAAAATTCTAATTCGCCTAGCTGTGGATTGAACCAAAAACCAGCTGGTCGGCAGACGAGTGTCGAGCCATTACGCTAACGATGCTCCCTGTATGTCAGTGTGTCGATAGAAAAAACATACTTACAAGTTTAGTACAGCAACTTACAAATGATTGATAAAGTCACCCTCTAGAAGTTTCACATGGGAACTTTTCACCATTTTAGAGTTTCCAAGGGGGGTGGGGTGGGGGGGGGGGGGGGGGGGGGGGGGTTAAGATTATTTCAAGATCGCGTTAATACAAGAACCGATTACTTGATATTGTTTTTCTCTTCATACTTTATGATTCTGTACGTCTCACCCTTCTGAAATTCATTTTATAACGTAAGCAGACCCGCAAATCACGTTTTATGTAGATGTCTAGGCTTTTTCTAGTATGTGTTATTAAATTTAGCTTCCATTTTTATGTATACTGTTTAAGGGTGGGAGGGGGGGGGGGGATTTATAGGGAGGAAATTCGAAAGGGGGGAATGACGTTCTGAACATATGGTAAAGGGGGGCATGGGCCAAAAAAGGTTGAGAACCACTGCATTAGTAGAACTGTGCTCAGAGGACACAACCAAACAATTTAAGTTTTCTAAATGTGGAATCTAGGTCAACGCTCACCATAGTGACTCAGTGGCAGGCTGACTTCTGGGATACTATGAGTTATTGATCAGGCAGTTAAAGATGCATCGATGTTTAATAGTTTTACTTCACACTGCGCAAAGGGGGACAGTTAAGGATGCACCGAATTTTTATAGTTTTACTCCACACTGCGCAAGACGGGGGGAGGGGGGGGGGAGTTAAGGATGCATCGATGTTTCATAGTTTTACTTAACGTGGGGCAAGATAGACGGAGATAGTTAAAGACTCAGTTGTGTTCCTCGAAGTCTCCTTAAGACAATGCGCGCCCTCACACAAGTCTGGCCACACGGGAAGCAATCACCAAATTGGCTTGGACTGTACTACCCCATCCACCCTATAGTACCGATTTGGCACTCTGATTTTCATCTATGTGATCCACTTACAGATGCACTTCGTGTGATAAGGTTTAAAGATTTAAGGCTGATTCATGCAGCGAAGAAATGGCTATCTGATCAAAACAAATCTGGTACGGGCAAGGAATACATGCACTTGTTTGGCACTGGTATAAAACCCGTAAAAGTTGATGGGGATTATGTTGAATAATACCGATGATTACATGACACATTCATGTATACTGTGTATAAATTTCATGCTTTTTGAATTAACCAAGGAAGTTAATTAACATGACCAAACTATGCATGGAAGATACTTATAATATAGTAACATATAAAGGCAGGAAATCAGACCCCTTCCAAATAACATCTGGCTTGAAACAGGGTGATGCACTATCGCCGCTACTCTTCAATCTGGCTCTAGAGAAAGTTGTAAGGAAGGTAAAGGAGGAATGTGATATTGGAGGAACATCCAGGCTGCTTGGTTATGCAGATGATATAGATATTATAGGGCAAAGTGAACAAAAGACATTAGAAATATTGACTCACTTAAAGGAAAAAGCCCAACAGATGGGGCTGGTTATCAACCAAGATAAGACAGAATATATGGTAATTTCAAGAGACGGAATGGCTAAAAACTCTGGCCACATACAAATAGATAATATGACCATTAAAAGAACGGAAACATACAAATACCTGGGTACAATCTTCAACTGCTCCAACATCATAAGGGAAGAAATACAAACTAGAATCAACTCTGGAAATAAGATATACTATGCACTACAACATCTACTAAAATCAAAGGCGCTATCTCGTAACACCAAAATCACAATATACAAAACACTGATCAGACCAGTTGTGCTGTATGGCTCTGAAACCTGGAGTACAACGAAAGGAGACGAAGCCTTGTTACAAACCTTTGAGAACAAAATTTTAAGACGCATCTTTGGACCCATTAGGGATACACAAAGTGGAGAGTGGAAAAGAAGAAGTAACAAAGACATTTATGATTTGTTTAAGTCCCCGCTAATCACTGGTATCATGAAGGCTAATAGACTACAATGGCTGGGGCATATAGAAAGAATGGAAGATAATAGGGAAACAAAACTCGCTTACACTCAGGAAATAAATGACCGTAGACCCCGAGGTAGACCAAGAAGGCGGTGGAGAGATAATATACATACAGACCTACAAGCACTTGGAATCAACGACTGGCAAGAGAAGGTCCACCAGAGAGACGAATGGAGACAGATTGTATTTGCAGCAAAGAACCTCAATGGCTCGGAATGCTGAAGAAGAAGAAGAAGAAGAAGAAAAAATAATGTGGCGCATTACTTTCTTAACGCCCCTCGTGTGTGTGAGAAATTAGCCCACTACCCCGCCAAATGTAGGTAGTGGAAAATTTCGAATACCTTGGGTCATTGATTACCAACAATGATGACACAATGAAAGAAATTAAAAGACGAATATCTATTGCTCTTCAAAGACTAAAACAACTTAATAAATTATGGAGTGGGACAGATAGAACTACACAAATTAGATTTTTAAGGGCTTGCATCTTTCACATTGTAACATACGCCTGTGAGACATGGACACTTACTAAACAAGCTGAACAGCGCATAAATGTCTTTGAATATAAATGTTATAGACAAGTTCTAAGAATATCTCGGATAAATAAAAGAACAAATGCATCCAACTTCAAGAGCTGAAGATTTGAGAAGGATGGCTATTAAAGACGACAAAAACAAAGAAAATTTAAATATTTTGGTCACTTGAAACGTCACGAAAGTTTGGAGAGAACAATAATGGAAGAGTATATGCATGGGAAGAGAAGAAGAGGAAGGCCAAAGAGAAGATGTGGCGGATGATCTCCAGATGGATGTATCGGAAGCGAGATGTCTTGCTTATGATCGAGAGGTTTTCGGACAATTGTTATGGGAGCGAGATTCTGCAAAGGACATGCTATTGAATGAATGACCCTGACATCAGTGGGCAGGAATTTGAGCGCCAGCGAGATTGTATCGATGGATTTCCAGGTCATGCAGGTTTGCAAGGGGAGCTTTCTGATCGAGAAATCAAAGTTCAAGTCCAACTGATCGTTGTGTGGAATTAACCCACTACTTCGACATCAGCACACATGCCATTTAAGCGACAGCAATTAAACCTCACGACCACGCTAGCTCACAAGTATACACTATGTAAGAAAATAAACAAAACAACGATGCTGTGTTTATGTCTAAATTGTTAATGACCTGTTCTTTATTTTCTGCGTACATGGAAGCGCTAATTAGCACAAACCCCCAGTGGCGTGTCCTTACGCATAAATATTATGTTTAGCGCGAGGTTTGACGGTCGTTAACTGCCGCACAGCGGGATGATCATGTGGAATCCCCGCGTGGATGACTCACACATTAAACAAAGATAATATCTGTAAGTCTGGCCGCTTCTATCTCCCACTTTCTTCCAAGAGATAACCAGTAACTTGATAGTTTTACAGAATGCCAGTTTCACCGTTAGCTTTTCCTTCAACGTGTGAAAGACAGAGAAAGAGAAAAGTTGGTTTTTTTTTGGTAGTTTGCACTCGATCGCTTTGAACTCAAGCGTAGTCCATACACGTGCTAATACTTCCAGTGCACTGGATTGATTGTTTGCGTGTGTATTAGAAATAAGATATACTATGCACTACAACATCTGCTAAAATCAAATGCGCTATTTCGTAACACCAAGATCACAATATATAAAACACTGATTGGACAAGTTGTGCTGTATGGCTCTGAAACCTGGAGTACAACTAAAGGAGACGAAGCCTTGTTACAAACCTTTGAGAACAAAGTCTTAAGACGCATCTTTGGACCCATCAGGGATACACAAAGTGGAGAGTGGAAAAGAAGAAGCAACAAAGACATTTATGATCTGTTTAAGTCCGCGCTAATCACTGGTATCATGAAGGCTAATAGACTGCAATGGTTGGGGCATATAGAAAGAATGGAAGATAATAGGGAAACAAAACTCGCTTACACTCAAGAAATAAATGACTGTAGACCTCGAGGTAGATCAAGAAGACGGTGGAGAGATAATATACATACAGACCTACAAGCACTTGGAATCGGCGACTGGCAAGAGAAGGTCAACCAGAGAGATGAATGGAGACGGCTTGTATCTGCAGCAAAAAACCTCGATAGTTAGAAGAAGAAGCATTAGCTTTCACTATTACCATTGTCTCTCGCCATCAGGCGAACCTACTCCGACTTCTGAGATGCTTGTAATTTACGTCACCAAGTCAAGGACAAGAAGTCAACATTTTTAGTCCAACTGACCGGTGCAGGGGTTGAACCCACGGCATCAGCACACCAGAAGTTTAAGTGCGCGCACTCTTATCCATTCGGCCATGAAACGTTTGAAACAGAAACATTCCAATGAAACAATATCAAGTTAATTTCGGCTGTTTGATGATATTCCATCCGATGTACCGAGGCTTTCAGATATCCGATGAGAATACGTTAAATTGGCAAAATATGAGGACCTTCCAAATGGAAAGTTTAAAAGTATGATACAAATTACAATAACCATGTCATTGTCTTGTAATCTGTCAATATTGTTGTTAAGGATGTCAAAAGTGTTAAGCATGTTACATCACTGTGCTGGCGAACATGGCGACGTCATAAGGACCGTTTAAAGATGGCCGCCCCACTTTTGACATACACCAAAGAGGAGCAGCGTTTTGTTATCCGCTTTTGATCAGTGAAGGGGTGAAACCTATAGAAATTCATCGGTGAATTAACGTCCAGTATGGTGATACATGCCTGTCAGTCCAGCAAGTGTATGAGTAAAGGAGGAAGTTTCGAAACGGAGTAACTTTCGCTTCTTTAATCGATGGTGATAAGCTCACAGACAATTCTAACCTACATGAACGTCTTCAGTTACTGCCACTCCATAAACACCTACTTTTTAATAAGGCTAAACGAATTCAGAAAATCCTATTTCAAAATGTCACAAGCTACCTTTGGCCATTGTTAAAATATAACGCAAGACATAGTGAACGGCTAAATATACTTTATGTCTCTAAACCTAGCATAGACTTATATAAAACAAGCTTAGCATACTCTGCCACTCAATTGTGGAACAATCTTCCACAAGAAATCAAAGACACCACCAATCATTATACATACGGTCGCAACCTGTTTGAATACTACCTCAGTACAGACTACATGCCCCCCTACAAATAATAATGGTAAATTATCTCAAACGACAACTAGCCAAAAAACATTCCCATATGTATGGCACGTTACATCTTCCTTAGGTATTTATAATGCCCAACAAGACAAGATCCCAGACACTGGAGTCCTAGAAAGAGTGTCCACACTCTACTAATGAAGAATCAGATTCGCTGGGCTGGTCACTTAACTCGCATGCCAGATCATAGGCTCCCTATGAATTTTTTACGGCGAGTTGCGTTGTGGTAAACGCTCCCAAGGCGGCCAGAGGAAACGCTTTAAAGACACTCTGAAAATCTCACTGAATGCTTTTGGAATTCATCATGACACCTGGGAGACTGCAGCCAGAGACCGAAATTCGTAGCGTGCATCATTACGCAAGAGTGCAGTCACACGTGAGGCAACCAGGACTGCAAGAGTTGTGAAGAATAGGCAGGACAGAAAACCACCGCAGGAAATCCTCCCCCAGAAACGTTAAGCATTCTTTGTCCACATTGTCAAAGAACATTTCGAGCCAAAATAGACCTTATCAGCCATCACTAGTGATGATGATGATGATGATGATGATGATGATGATGATGATGATGATGATGATGATGATGATGATGATGATGATGATGATGATACACTGGCTTCGAATGTGCATCTCAGAGTGTTATGGTTCGTGGGCATGACACTTCTTCTTCTCATTTTTCCTCCCTGCCACCACCACCACCACCTCCTTCTTCTTCTTCTTCTTCTTCTTCCCTCCTCCCCCTTCTTCTTCTTCTTCTTCTTCTTCTTCTCCCCTCCTCCCCCTTCTTCTTCTTCTTCCCCCCTCCTCCCCCTTCTTCTCCTTCTCCTTCTTCTTCTTCTTCTTCTTCTTCTGGCTATGGCATAATTGATGGCTACGCCTTCAGACGAGGTCTCGTGATGAATTGCACTGTTTTCGCGTTTCTTCAGTTCCATACAATTTGAGATTTAGTGATGCTTCAGTGGGAAGAATACCCTCCTCACCTCACTATACGGAGGAAACCTTAAAGCTACTACAATTCAGTAGTTTGCTTAGTTCGTATGCACATGGTGCCCAAGCATATAAACCAAGTCTGTGTTCAGTCTGTTAGCCCAGTCCTGGACGAAGAATAGTGATCTATCCCTAACTCGCAAGACAATAGGATGAGGTGATTTTATAATCCAACATCCGAGAGCAGCATTGGGCTAGCGTCCATAGACAATGAAATACACGAAACCATTGAATGGCACATAACCAACCCATATCTAATTCCGGCCTGTGACCAGGCTACATTCTAATGCGAGTCTCTGCAGATGTGAAGTTTCAGTAGTTGTATTGCACACCCTGCTCTTTCTGAGCTTGGAAAGGGGAAGGACAGCTCTGTAACACAGTCTTCCTGGAGACTATGTTAGTGATACCGAGTCGGGAGAAAACCAACCTCACTCCGATAGACGCAAGTCCTTTCTCAGCTTAGACGACTAGAACGGCAAGTGCATCGAGCTTAATAGTTACACATACAGTTGTCCAGAAGATTCACAACCAACCAACCAACCAACCAAACAACTAAGCAAACTAACCAACCAACCAACCAAATAAACTAATCAATCACCCAACCAACCAACTAACCCCCTCAACCACCCACTCAACCAATAAAACCAACCAACCAACTAACACCCTGTCAACCACCGATACAACCAACTAACCACACTGTCAACCACATATACAACCAACTAGCCTCCAAACTAACCAACTAAACACCCAACCAAATAACCAAGCAGGCAACCAACCAGCCAACAATATGAAGACGGCTAATCCTGCATCAACTGGGTATTGAAGTGCGGGTCACTGCACTAATCACCAAAGCCTTCATGTCTCCCAATCAAAAATAAAAACTAAAATAAGAAAACCATGAACACTTCAAGAAAGCCTATAAGAAGTAGCACATAAACGACGTGCAAGAGGACACAGATAAAACATCCTTCCATAGAAACTTATATGTTATGCAGAGATTCTTATGCTCTGCATAATTTACGTTCCCTTTAGGAGGAATATCGCTGTGTTATTAATGAGCGCACACTCTACAATGTTCCTTTATCTTGTTAAGAAATTCATCTTATCTGATTTCTCATCGAGTGACACACAGCAGTTATCGTCGCCAGGTGTACATAATATTGAAATACGAGCAGAAATGTTAAGATCTTAGATGAAAGCAGAATGAATAAGCATGCAAATTACTGAAATAACATTGGAGAAACGCGTAGATTCTACAAAATGACATCTGGCAATGAGAGAGACAAGTTTTCAGGCAATAAATCTTTCAAACATCTTTAATTCAGCACATAGGCTGAACAGAATGCTTTGAAGAGCGTGAGGTGGTGAGTACAATACGCCCTCCTGCTCACTCTTGCCAGCTGCTAAGATCTGTTGTTGAGGCAGCCTGTTTCTAAAGCTCTCTTTCAAGAATGTTCTTGCTCCAGCTTGCAATGTCCAGTTCTAATTTCACGTTATCCATCTACTTTATATTCTCTCGTTCTCGAGATCTCGCTTTGTACAGTCTAAGTTGTTTCCTGTGTGCTCAGTGCTATTATCAGTTGCTCCCTGAATAAAATCTGAATTTTGACTCCAGTATAAACTAGGATGTATCCGAACAGTGTCTTCTTGATTTTGTGCACTTACATCTTCCATGCACTATGCCTCTTTCCCCCATGCGTGTGTCATGCTCCATTTCTTATATCTTCCAACTTCAATTTTGCTGTAGATAGATATTAATAGATTTCAAAATACCCGTTATTGTTTTGTGTCTGTTTTTGGTTTTTAATCATTGTTTTTTATTTGCATGTTCACCATAGCATTTTGAATTTCCACCCCCACATTTGTGTATTGTATATATATATGATGAATTTCCTTGGGGCAGAAGCATAATTTGTGTCTGCGCGTGTTGCTTCAATGGGCTTCCTAACATACCTATTAGTTTGTGCTCGGGATTTCTAAAAATCCATAATTTTATTAAACCACCTGTTAAGGAAGAGACGTGCTTGGCCGACGCAACTGTAGAAACGTCTGCCACGCGAATGGTTCTGAAGTTCGCGATAATAATATCGTGCGTGTCCTTTGCGTTCAATCCCAACTCCAGGTAAATATTTTTTTATTTTGTTTGTATATCCTATTTACATGAAATCGCTGTTAACACCAACATTTTACTGCTGTTGTTGATGTCTTGGCAAGTTTACGTTCAGTAGTTTGCCGAACAATCGGCTCCCATGCCAACACGTTAAAACCCAGCGCAACGAGGTCTGCAGCCGAGTCGGTCACAGCTGTGTTTCGAACACAGGTAAGCGGGCTTAAGAATCGCGTCTTCTTCTTCTTCTCTTCTTCTTCTTGGTGTGTGAGGATGTGTGTGTGGGTGGGGAAATGTGTGGGTGGGGGATCAGTGGGTGGGTGGCGGCATGTATGTTTGCCTGGTTCTGTGTGAGTGCGTGGAGGTATGTGCGAGTGGGTGGGGGTGGATTGGTGGGTGGGGGATGTGTTGGTGGCTGCGGGATATGAGGGTGGATGGGGGATGTGTCTCACAACATTGCAATATGCACTGTTTATGTTTACAACTTTCATTTGATAATTTTTTTTTTGTTTTCTCATGTGAATGTATCATGCTTAATATGCATTGTTTATGCTTACAAAATCCATTTGACAATGTTTTTTCCCCCCTATGTTAATGTAACATGCACATTTGAAGAATGAAAGATGAGTGATTGAAAGGGTCGAATGTAAGACGGGCCTGCGTGCCCAATTTGTTACCCTTTTAAAATAAAGTTTGTTCGTTCGTTCGTCCGTAAGCACTTAACCACGGAGATGGCCAGGTAACTTTACTAGGTAATTTTACGTTCAGTAGTTTGCAATGCTTTCTCAGCGGGAAGTCGGCATTGAGTCCAACTGACCGGTGTAGGGAATGAACCTCACGGTCAGCGCACTGGAAGTGTGAGCGCAAGCGCATTATACCCACGCAGCCAGGCGAACTGTGAAGTTTGCGATAGAAGACAACATAATTTTAGCACCCACCCAACTCTGCGGAGAGAACATTAAAGCCCTTTAAACACACGCACGCGCGCATCACACACATACACGTGCGAATTTCCACTAAACGTGTACAAAATAGATGTGAGATAAGAACATTCCGCACAGATATTACAGCACATTTATCATTAATGCTTTCCCACGGAACTATTTGCCTGGTTGCACTTTTCCACAAACACCGCCGTGTTTAATATTCCTCCTCACTTATTTTGATGCAAAAGGAGAGATAAGAGAACCTGTTGTGAGTTTGATAGGATGTACGCAGAGACCCAGAAGCTATCTATGCCGGTGCAATAGTTTGGTATCAGCCAAATTATCTCCTTAAGACATGGTTAGGAAGAAAAGCAAGTTCTGTAATTTCTCGGGGTTTTCCATTTGTAGCATGATGACATTGGGCCGGTTTTCCAAGTTTTAGAAAGTCGTTCTTCTTTTTCACTCCTTGATAACACTTTTATTATTCGCTAATATTGTTCGCTAGTAACTTTTCATAGTCATTGTTAACACTTGTATTATTAGTTAATATTATTCATTTGTAATTTTTTCTCTTTCGCCCTACTATGCTATTATCATCAGCATGTGCCATGCCAAAATGCCTAGCAGTTCATGTATCTGCGCAGATCTCGGTCCCTGGTGTTCTTGAGCAATTCTGCCCCCCCCCCCCCCCCCTACGGAGGTCGAAAATCCGAGGATAGTGTAGGGTGTATTTTTAATGACTGTGCAGCGTTTGAAAATATTGCCGGTCCAAGTTTTGTATTCACCCTCTGTAAAGGTAATGCAACATAATAGGTTATTACAAAACTTGGACCGGCAATATGTTCAAACAATGTACAGTCATTAAAAATACATCCTGTATAACTCGAAAGGCTTTTGTCTGGAATCCACATTGCAAAAGAAATAGAGCAATGCTTAAAGCACATGCAGACGATAAGTAAACACATAAATTAATAATACGTAGGGGACATTGGACTTCCAAAGTAACTAACAACAATTGCAAGGATAATGTAAGTAGAACATTATATACAGCTATAAGAAGGAGACAGTGTTCTGTGGTCACACAATGAGAAGAGAGGCATTCGAGAACATTTCGACGACTGGAAAGATCAGCGTTAAAAGATTATTTTTTTTTAAAGTTAAAAACTGACATTTATTGAAGGCTGTTATGTAGCGAATAAAGTGTGTACACTTTCAGTACAGCGATCAAGTCAGAGACCTCTGAAGGTTCAGTCAAGATTTTGGGATCTGATGTCAGAGTATTGCCTGCGGCATGCAAAGTCAAGCTAAGAATATGACTATTGTGTCTGCAAGGTGTGGACTGTGCCTGGACATGCAACCAGTAGGGTTAGGATCGGCTAGTCTCTTTCAGGAGGGATGAAAGCGACAATTAGTAATAGCCTGTCGATGATCCGCAGATTACACAAATCAACCTCACCTTCCCGTGGTGTAGACTTGAAAATCATGACCTCGAGATCATGGGCCAGCGGTGCTCTGGCTCTCCGGGGTGGGGCGGGGGGGGGGGGGTGTGCTCCCCTTGGTCAGATTTTGCTATCCTAAACCTGCGACTGCCGGGGCTCCCTAGGGAAGGCGTTAAAGACGCTGTACGTAATCCCGTATACTCACGTATGAAACACAGCTGCGCGATATTCGGCAGCGGATCGCGTCGAGTTGGTTACTTACGGGGTATGTGAGCCGGTCCGTCAGAAAGCAATGGCAAACTGCTGAGCATAATCTTGCCAAGAACATCAACAGCAGCTGAAAAATGCTGGTGTTGACTGCAACGTCCTTTGAGGAATATGCAACTTAAAAAATAAAAAACCTCCGACTGCCGCGGTCTCCATGGAGAAGGAGTTAAGGACGTTGTTCGTAATCCCGTATACTCACGTACGAAATATACCTAAGCGAGATTCGGCAGCGGATCGCGTCGCGTTGGTTTCTTACGAAAAAGAATGTGAGCCGGTCGTTCAGAAAGCAATGGCAAACTACTGAACGTAAAACTTACAGAGAAATCAACAGTAGCTGAAAAATGCTGGTGTTGACTGCAGTGTCCTGTAAATAGGATATTAAAAAAAAACAACAACCTTCGACTGGCCTAGCAAACCGGCAGGAGATTTTTCCTACAGCTCAAATAAAAAGAAAGAAGCATAATCGGACTGATCCAAATCAAAACAGACCCGACAATGGTAAAAGTACATCGACAACGCAAGGTACAAGAGAAACAAGATGAGATGAGACGAGACTATATTTGTTTCTCCCAAGAGTCTGTGACACACGGGTGGAAATTTCTTCAGTCGCATCTTACGACACAGGTCACAGTGTTTAGTCTTTGCTTCTCCTTGATATAACACATACTTGTGCGCTGTTGGGAACTGAATGCGAATCACTGTCTTCGCAGGCAGGCGCACTAACCACAATGCCAACTCGGCCACTTTATTCCCGTAATCACAACGATAACACCAACAAGTGTTTGGTTGTGTGGAGTCTTCCTACCCACCCGGTACCAAAGTACCACTCCGTGAGGACTGTTTGTAGAACTTTCGTTCAAGTCTATAAACTCCGAAACCAGCGATGTTAGTCGCTAATCGCGGTTCCAGCTTCACGGCAAAGGTTCGCCCCATTATGCTCCGTCGTGCAAGACTGCTACTGGAACTTCATATCCCAGTAGGGGCATATTCGAATGTAACTAGGTCATTATTCAGCACAACACATACGTTAGTTAGTTGCATTATCCTTTACGGACGTAGCAATCAACCCCTTGGGAGTCTCCGTGGCGAAGTGGTCAAGCCGTTTGACTCGGGCTCGAAGGTTGTGGGTTCGATTCCCGGCCGCGTCCTTCGGAACACGAGTGAAACTTTCGGAGACTCCTGTGGGTCGCAGGTAGAGCTACGGAGTTCGTGCTTTGTGCGACGCTTTCCGCGCTCCGGAAAGAGACCGGGCCATATGGGATAAAACCCGGTGCAATGAAGTCGACCCTATCTTTTAAGCGACTTTAAGTAGCCAACCCCAACATTTTTTGGTTGTTCGTGATTCCTGGGCAAGTTTACGTTCAGTAGTTTGCCATTGATTTCTGAATGACCGTTTGCGGGGTTACGAACTGTGTCTAAAATTAAACACAGGTGCCTAATATTTCCTCCACGGGCTTTATATACTTCATGTTTATACACTCCAACCCAATGTCCTGAGTGGCAACTTCTAAAATACGGTGGAAAATGAAGAGAGAATAACTCTACATAAACAAACACACGGTCATTATGGTTTACTGTTAGGTGTGTTCAAGAACAAAAGGCTACATAAGCAATCACACGTTCCCTATGGTTTACTGTTAGGTGTGTTGCATGAGGCTACATAAGCAAACACATTTTCTCTATGGTTTACTGTTAGGTGTGTTCAAAAGCAAACACATTTTCGCTATGATTTACTGTAAGGTGTGTGGGCAAGTAGCAGCGCTGACGCTGATTTCAGTTAGGAAGTCAAGGTCAAACTATTGAAGTAGGTCGCCTGTGATGGTGTCATGAGAATTCTTGCTCGAAGCGATCTCCGGTCACTTCATTGGATGAGGTCACTTGGACACAGTTATCTTAACCTGGATCTGATTCATTCATGAATAGCATACGCCGTTGTCCTGGGTGGTGTTTTTTAATGTAACTGAGTTGCTTCTACCAGTTACTTGGACAACATTTCAGCATTTATTAATGTCCTGGGATTTATAATATTTCTACAAATGCATCAGCACTATATGAAACACAAACGTTGGCAAAATGCATGCAATTAAATCATTGCAGGACGGCCCTAGGTTTGTGAGTGTCTGTGCGTCAGTGTGTGTTCGTGTGTATACAGTCGGTACTACAGAGGTGGTGCTATGAGCGAGGCTTATGGTGAGCGGTTAACTGCTCTTCGGTGAGAGACCGAGCTATGTGGGGATACAACCAGTGCAATGAAGACGGTGCTCTTGCCTTTTAACCTCTAATATATTATATGAGAGAGAGAGAGAGAGAGAGAGAGAGAGAGAGAGAGAGAGAGAGAGAGAGAGAGAGAGAGAGAGAGAGAGAGAGAATTGTTCATATTTCAAAGAAACAAAAACGAGCACATGTAAACGTTTTTGACCACGTTAACTAACACACACATTAGAAGGAATCATCGAAGAATATTATATATGTCTTCTTCTTCTTCTTCTTCTTCTTCTTCTCCTTCTTCTTCTACTCCTTTTTCTGCGTCTTCTCCTCCTCTTCCACACAAACACACACAGAGCGAGAGAGAGAGAGAGAGAGAGAGAGAGAGAGAGAGAGAGAGAGAGAGAGAGAGAGACATTTAGATATATGCACACAATAAAGTAACACCGCCAGTGTGCTACTGGGACCAATAAGGAAAGCAAAGAAAGGTAACACTACCCTACCACGGATGCCGTAGGAGACGAGACCATGGGATTGGCGTCTAAATGACTATATCAATCACATAGACAATAAATTGTTGCTGGAAAATACAATCAATCATGACCAAGTCTACAAAGGTCTTGGTATAACAACAACAACGTAAAAAAGGACATATAGAACAAAAGTGTGTCTTGGACTATGTTTGTGTGTGTGTGTGTGTGTGTGTGTGTTTGTGTGTGTGTGTGTGTTGTCAAATATAGTTTGTGTATGCGCGTGTCTGTGTGTTGCGCACGCGTGTGTCTGCGTATCTGAGTCAGTGTGTTGGCAGCGAGCACTACAAACAACTCTGGACACAATCAATAGAGAAGATTTCCCTGGGAGCATTTACTTTGTGTGCAACATAAAGCTGCACTGGGACATGATGCCTGTCGCGCCCATTTTACTGATGCGGTCGATGTGAAAGAACATACGAGTAGAGGAACATTCAGTCTCATCATCAATCAACACACACACACACACACAAACACACACACACACACACACACACACATATATATATATATATACACAAACACACACACTCTTTTCTATCTCTCTCTCCCTTTTCTCTCCTCTCTCTCTCTCTCTCTCTCTCTCTCTCTCTCTCTCTCTCTCGTTCGCTCTTAATCTCCCTCTTTCAGTCTTTATCTCAATTTTTCTCTGTCTCTCCCAATCTCTCAGTCTCTCTCGCGTGCGCGCGCACTCTCTCTCTCTCAATCTCATTCGCACCCTCTCTCTCTGTCGCTCTCGCGTGCGCGCTATCTCTCTCTCTCTCTCTCAATCTCATTCGCACCCTATCTCTCTCTGTCTCTCTCGCGTGCGCGCTATCTCTCTCTCTCTCTCTCGATCTCACTCTCGCCCTCTCTCTCTCTCAATCTCTCGCAGTGTGCCTCTCTCAGTCTATTTCTCTCAGGCTCTCTCTCTCAATCTGTTTCTCTCAATCTGTACTCTCTCTCTCTCTCTCAATCTCTGAATCTCTCTCTCAAATTCTACTCTCACTCTCTCTTTCTCTCTTTCTCTCTCTCTCTCTCTCTCTCTCTCTCTCTCTCTCTCTCTCTCTCTTTCCCTCAGTCTATTTCTTCCTCTCTCAATCTTTCTCCCAATCTTTCTCCCAATCTGTCTCCCAATCTGTCTCCCATTCTCTCTCTTCTCTCTCTCTCTCTCTCTCTCTCTCTCTCTCTCTCTCTCTCTCTCAATATCTATATCTAAATTTCTTTCTCACTCTCCCAATCCCAATCTCTATCCGTTGTTCAAATATCGGTTTTGTGTAGACCGAGAAGAAATAAAAGGGCTTGGGGACGGGAGCGTGATAAACAGCAGACGAACAAGGATTGTAAACCGTTCAATAGCGGGCAGATTCGCAAACCGGTCGATTCTGGAGCGATGAGAGAGGATGCGGTTCTGGAGGAACCACTGGTGTTTGGGTATCTGGGAAGCGGCATCAGTCTTCAGCTGGTATTTTCCCACATCCACTCTTGGCGCTGGCGGGAACAATTTACACGTTAAACCACTTAAGCGACACAAAATTGGACGCCTCTCAAATAAAGGATAGAGTAAGAAAAACGTATGTGTTTCTTCTTTATAGATCTATTCAATACGAGAAAGCACTCGCACGCCATTATCTATGAGAAGCGCACAGATAATTTTAAATGTTGTATGTCCTGCTGAAATGCTATTTATATAGAAACAGTTTTGCTGTATGGCAGTGAATCTTGGAATGTAAATTAACAAATTAGGAAAAACTTAGAAGCAACAGAAATGTAGGTTTTGAGACGAATGTTGCGAATTCCTTGGACTGCCAGAGTAACTAACAACGACTGCCTGAAACAGGCTAATGAAACTAGACACAACAATGAGAAAGAGACAAACATCTTTCTTTGGTCATGTGATGAGAAGAGAGGCATTGGAGCACATCGTGACTACTGGAAAGATCGAGGGGAAAAGAGGCAGAGGCAGACCAAGAGAAATGATGCTGGATGGATTGAGACGGTGGCATGGAGGAATATCATCAGCAGAGTTGATCCAGAACACCAAAGACCGAGATCTGTGGAGAGCCATGAACGCCTACGCCAGCTGGCAGGGCACTTGCTGGTGAAGATGTGTGTCCTTTGCAGGATGTTGTGATCAACTTCATGTTGATTTTCCATGCATTTTGACGTTCAGTAGTTTGCCATTGCTTTATGAACGAGAAGTCAAAGTTAAAGTCCATCTGTTTAGTGTGTGGAATGAAGACACAAACCTCGCTGTCAGCACACAGGAAGTGTGTAGTGTCACGATAAACCATTCGGCCACACTGCCCTCTATGCAGTTAATAATCAGAAATAATGTCATAGACGCATGTGTAGTAACACATTCTGTACCAAACAGTGGTGGTATAGTGGTTAGGGCCGTTTGATACCAGGACATCGGACTGGGTTCGATTTCCAGCACTGATAAGATTCATTTTCCCCCGAACTGTACGGCTCTGGAGTCGATCCAGAATTTTCTGGGAAATGTCTGGGAAGGACAGCCGAAGAGAAAGAAAATCGGTCACCCCACCTAGTAATGCCGTGGCCGATAATACAGGGTATATTTTTAATGACTGTTAAATGTTTGAAAATATTGCCGGTCCAAGTTTTGTATTTACCTATTATGTTGCATGACCTTTACAGTGGGTGAATACAAAACTTAAACCGGCAGTATTTTCAAACACTGCACAGTCATAAAAATACACTCTATATGTGATGACTTGACACCACACAGAAAACAGTGTAATAGCTGTCACAGGAGCGTCTTTTTTATTTTTGTTTGTAATAAACCTACTCACTGTATGCGTTTTGTTACATCACACTTGATATAGCTTCTTAACCTCTTTTCAAATGTATGGCAGTGAATCATGGAACACGAATGAACAAAACAGAAAAAGCTTGGAAGCAACAGAGATGTGGTTTCTGTGACGAATGTTGCGAATTCATTGGACTGCCAAAGTAACCAACAACAATTGCAAGGATAATGCAAGGATAATGCAAGGATAATGCAAGGATAATGCAAGTAGAACATTATATACAGCTATAAGAAGGAGACAGTGTTCTGTGGTCAGACAATGAGAAGAGAGGCATTCGGGAACATTTCGACGACTGGAAAGATCAGCGTTACACGACACAGAGGCAGCCAGAGATAAATGGCGTTGGGTGAACTGAGACGGTAGAATGGCAGAGTTGATCCAAAACAACAAGGACCGCGATATGCATAGTGAAGGGGGAAAAAACAAAACACCAGGAACTCAATTTAATCAAGCAAATTGACAGGTTAGTTATGTCTTGTTAAGAACGAAATAAAAAGAAAACGCACAAGGGTAATGCATATTGTATTATACATTTAGCCTCGTCAGCTAAACAGGTACTGTATTCTAATACTATAATAATAATAATAATAATAATAATAATAATAATAATAATAATAATAATAATAATAATAATAATAATAATAATACAATTTTGAATAGCTGTGACCCGTGTGTTCCTGGGGAACAACAGTAAGCACAGAAAGGCCACAGTTTAACCTGCTCTGCGTGTCAGAAGAGGCAACTAAGGAGGGTTGGCATGAAACTGAGTACCTCATCCCGTAGAAAACGTTAGCTGCATAATCCAAACAATCAAGAACAATTCTACAGTGAGCTAGGTGGGAGTTGGTTGAGGCCCTACGCTCTATTAGGAGATGACAGGAAGAAGTAGAAGCCGAAGCAGAGGAGGAGGAAGAAGAGGGGGAGGAAGAAAATGAGACGGGTTGTACAATAATATTCAATCTATCCATTTTCTTTCTTTCTCTGTGTCTGTGTGTGTGTGTGTGTGTGTGTGTGTGTGTGTGTGTGTGTGTGTGTGTGTGTGCGCGCATTCCAGCGTTTAGAGGTAATTTACAGACCTTTCTTTACTTGCATGGTAATTGCCACAAATTTCTAATAATTATTCTGCATCCATTTTACAAACCCCCTTCTTACGGATCGAAAGGGGAAAAAAACAAACAACACCATACCATTACAGAGAACTGAACGCGGATAGCTGTGCTGGTAAACAAGTGAACTAACCTCTACGCCACCGCGTTGCTTACGTCCTAATGCACGTATATCAAAAGCCCTTAGCATGCTTCAGCCCGGAGGGCAGTATCTGCAACGAGATTATCTTTTCACATCAGCTCTTGTCCTGGCATTTCCTGCACCAGTTTAACCAGGCATTCATCTTTTGTGTGCGGTGCTTATCCTCTACCACTTCAAACACGGATCAATATAATACAAAGCATTTCTATTCCACGTAAAATTCCGTCCTGTATTTTTGTGTAAAACATAGTGCTACAGTATGCCTGTATTTGAATGGCGCGAGGAGAAATTTGTCTGAAGATAGTTCTCTACCATTGCAAGCCATACATCGATAGAAGTAATGACTCACGTAGAGGGTGGGTTAGGGGCAGTGGAGGAGCTGGGAGAAAATCACGTGTCGCGAAGTCTTAAGTGACGCTGATTTTTCTTCTTCCATTAGACGACTCCAGGAACTTTCAGCCTATTTCTAATCGCTTGTGACTTGAAGAATTAGCATAAGCTATTAGAGGACGAACGGGAAAGGATAATTATTATTTGCAGCAGTATGGTGGGAACATCTTAAGATAGGAAGCTGGGAGGAAATATTAACAGCGTCAACAGCAGCATGAGAGAGAGAGAGAGAGAGAGAGAGAGAGAGAGAGAGAGAGAGAGAGAGAGAGAGAGAGAGAGAGAGAGAGAGAGAGAGAGAGAGAGAGAGGAGAGAGAGTATCTGAAGTTGTTTCTCCACACTGATTCCCCGAAGATCGTGTATACATTTTCAGTATTAAGTAGGATTTAGAGGAATTTGTATGATTTAACACCGCTTTTTGTATCAGAGGGAGCAGTTAAGTGAAGGTTTATTGATTGATTGATTGATTTAGGAACCGAACATCACAGCATTCGGGGCATTCGATAATGAAGATGCTGGTGCTTGCTTGTATTCGTTGGCTTGAGTTCCAACGCGAAGTCCTGTATGTCGGATGAAGGCATCCTGTTGTCCAACATCAGTGTGATGTCATACAGGACCTGAGGTTTGCGTGAGTATCCGTTGTCCCATGTCTGGCTCATTGGTGTGCAGACTGGTGGTTCCTCGCCGTACAGGCAGACACTCTCCGACTTCGGAGGAATCGGCGATCCTACTGACTTTAGCCAGGACCCCGAAGGGACCTGTTGCCCAGGACGCTCGACGAGGACGCGTCAATAGGTCTTGGCCAGTATATAACCCGGCCCTGGTGCCTTGGAAACACCTCTGCGTCCGCCGCTGTCCGTTAATGAAGGTGATATGGGACTACGCTGATAATGTCATGAGAGCGGTTGGACCGAAGGTTCGGCGCCTGCGTTCGTCGTCCGCTAACGGAGGAAAAGACTGGCCAACTTTATCTCCGCTCATTCAAGCCTACACTATGGAATAGATCTATACCATCACAGACGGTAGGTTGCTGCTTCTGAGCTTGCTTATTTGTTTGTTTTTGGTGTAGAAGTTGTATCAACAGAGCGAGGCATCGTATCAGGAACCTTACTGTCACCACCATCATAGCCTGCCTTGTCAAACGATGTAGGCGTTAATGTATCTGGATCCTTGGTGTTCTGGATCAACTCTGTTGATGCTACTCCTTCACACCACAGCCTTAAAGCATTCAGCATCATTTTTTTGCGCCTACCTCTGCTTCTTATAACGTTGAAATTTTCCTATGCTTCGCGTCTCATTCTCATCTCATGACCAAATGACATTGTGTGCCTCGTTCTTATAGTAGTAAATAATGTCCTAATTTCATTATCCTGCCACAGCCAATGGTTGCCAGTTTTCTTGACAGTGTTTTCTCAACATGTCTGGAGTAAAGGTGGCGACAACGGAATTTGCAAACAAATTGTTTACCATTTTAAAAAAAAGTCGACTTCATTACACCGGGTTGTTATCCCATATGGCGCAGTCTCTTTCCGCAGCGCGGAAAGCGTCGCACAAAGCACGAATTCCGTAATTCCGAAATAAATGCACTCGTGAACCAAAGGACACGGCCAGGATTCGAACCCACAACCTTCGGAGCTCGAGGCAGACGGCTTGACCACTTCGCCACGGAGCGTCCCAAACGGAGACTCCCAAAAATGTTTACCATGTATGAAGTAAGCAATAAACAGTTAGCTAGTTATTGAATACAGAACGAGTTGAGCTGATCATTACACATTCATCTACAGTGTTTGCTCGGCCTAGTGTATACTTACTATGCATGCTGATCTCTCGTTGCCAATACTAAACAATACTGGGGGAAAGCAGCAGATTTTATATTTTCATGAACTGTTTTTGTAGGTTTGTCTTCTTTTCTTCATGGACCCGTTATTCCCCACGGGCGCTTAGATCCTAAAGCAACGCACCCCAAGCCCTCCTATCATAAGCAAGTTCGTTCATGTCCTCCTCATATTTTTCATTTTCGTAGCTTGCCTAGTTTTGTTGTTTGTTTAGTTCGCTTGCTTTAAACTCAAGCGTGGTCCGTACACACGCTACTACTTCTAGTTAACTGGACTGATGTTTGCGTGTGGATTAGCTTTCTCTATTACCAGTGTCCCTCGCCTTCAGGCGAACCCACTCCGACATCAGAGACACATGCCTATTTTAATTCCCAATTCTGTGCTAGCGGGAGAGTATCCCCTGACAGGTTCTGACACGCCATACTTGTGATACTGATAGTAGGAGTCGCCGCTATCTAGCTGATCTTCTCCGTGTGTCTGTTCTGAAGATGATATCGTGGATCATGACTTTTCAATCTTCCCAGTCATCTGATGCCCTGATGATGTTTGCGTTGCTTGTAATATCACCGTTAGCCGTCCCAGTTCTTCAAGCTCTCCATTCACATCTTTTTTTTTCCTTTCTTTGGTTCCACCTCCAGTCACTCCTATCTAGCACCTGCCCACACATCGAGCTGATGCCGAAGACAAAAGAATGCAAACTATGAATAGGGAATTTGAGAAACAAAAGGCATGAGCAAAAACAAACACTTCGACTAAAGTCGTTTCAACGAATTGTGTGTGGCTCGTTGAAAAAGAATGGTCGAAAGGTATGCATGTATGTTTTGTTGCAGTTTTCATCGCCATATTGTATTTCTTTGTCTAATAGATGCCATACTATTCTATAGCTGGTACTTACTGATCTGAATCTTTCTTATGAGGTGTCGTGGTGGTGAACTGGTTGTCAACCGAATGAAGTCTTGGATGTCTAGGGTTCGTTCAAAGGTCACTCCACGCCCTAACGTTACTGGCTGACACCACGCTGAACGTGGTGCGACAATTGCGCAAATTGGTGTTTGTGAATGTCCGGCCAATATTACGGGATCGTTTGGTGCCGCTTTTCTTTACACTTTAGGGTATTTGTGGAGTAGCAAAGAAAAAAATAACAGACCGACAAGAGGTAAGAATGGTAGCTAGACAGGTAATCAGACTGACCTACAGAAAGACAGAGAGAAAGAGAGAGAGAGGGGGGAGGGTAAGGGATGGAGAGAGAGAGAGAGAGAGAGAGAGAGAGAGAGAGAGAGAGAGAGACAGACAGACAGACAGACAGACAGACAGACAGACAGTCAGACAGACAGACGGAAGGGGCGGGCGGGCGGAAAGAAAGAAAGAAAGAAAGAAAGAAAGAAAGAAATGTATAGATTTAGACTGTCAGACACAGACAGACGCATAAAAACAAAGAGAGACACAAATAGAGAAGGCAGACAGTGAGAGAGAGATACACACATACAGATACAGACAGTGACAAATAGAAACCGTACAGACAGGCACACACAGACACACAGACGGACACCGACATACAGACAGACACAGTCACAGACTCAGATATACACAAACACAGGCACACACACACACACACACACACACACAGACAGAAATATATGCAACCAAACAGACATGTAGTGGGAACATATATTTGTTTTCTATATTTTCCATGGACCTTGAGAGCATACACCGGAGTAAATAACAAACAGATGAAAGCGATTTCTTCGTCTTCTTCTTCTTCTTCTTCCTCTTCTTCTTCTTCTTCTTCTTCTTCTGCGTTCATCCGGAGTTTTTTTTTTTTTTTACGGACGTCATTGCGTTGTGCCTGTTTACAGCAGAGCTGCGTCCTTGCGCCGTTAGGCCGACACATCCGACTTCTGCGGGCATTTGTTGACCGGGTTAACCTTCCAGGGGAAAGGGATTTCAATGAAACAATAACCATCGAAAACAACACCAACAACACACAACACGTATATTCATGTATTTATACACAAAACACAACTGCAAAAGTCACTATGCTTACCTTCTGAATACAGCTTGGTCACAGATTCGCATGTTGTCTGGTCACTTTGAGATGGTACCGGAAATGTACACGTCACCATGAGAACACATCCCATAATGCTCCAGATGACGTAAGTCACACATGGTGAAAGAAGCCAATGGTTGCGCGTTCCTTGAGGCACCATAGTTATTTATGTTTCAGTTATAATCCAAGAATTATGAGGATTGCAGTAAATTTACAACGATTATGCCAACAGAGGTCAATTACTCACTCGCAAGAGGTATAGTGAGATCACCATTCTGTGTCTTAACAGTTAAATTTACCTAAAATGAAATTGTGTTTCAACGTATGTACAATAATTTGACCATATACTATGACTATGCCACATCTTATTGTAAACTTACATTTTACACTACAATAAGAAATATATGAAATGTCGGTTATAAACACGAGAAAAGGAACTACTTCGTTGCAACAAAATCACTAGCAGTTTTGAAGTGAATTAGTCTCATGCAAAAAAAAAAAAAAAAAAAATCAACTTCTTTGCTAACAACAAACTAGCAACTTTAAAATGCAGTAGTCTAATGCGTGAAATGCGTACATAATTTCCACTTTTACAGATAAGGGTTGTGTTTTCACAAGCAAAATTTCTAATCATGGAAACATCAAATAGTTCAGATCAAATTATTTAACGTACATCTAAGGTTTATCTGTTACAAATTGAATTTGTTAACACAACATTCCCTAAAATTGTCGAAAATCTTTATCTTTACAAGAGGAATTTCTTGTAAAATGTCGAAAATTGTAAGCGAAATTTCTTATCACCTATCAAGGGTATTGTATATCGATATACATAAATTCTTTTCAGAACATGTATATTTTAGCAGCAGCTTTGTGCAGGCTGATCGTGCAGTCTGATCATGCAGATTTCCACGAGCAGAAGCTCTAGATCTTGTCTCTATTCTCCTGAAAAGAAAAAAAAAGTGGTAAGATTAGATGAAATGCAACGTACATAGAAAAGATGACTGTAGCAAGATATGATCCCACAGTGGATCAAACAGCAAGCAAGTTAAACACAGTTTGTGGCATGTCCTTTACATGACGTTTGCATTCAACCCTAGCGTGGCGGTTGTGATTCACTAGAGCTAGACAATTTTACGTTCAGTGGAGTGTCATAGCTTTCTGAACAGCCGACGTCCCATGCCATCGAAATAACGCCAAGCGATCTGCTTTCGAATCATCCGCAGCTAATTTCGAACCATCGACTAGGTATGACGAGAAATTGTGAAACTGCATTTAACTATCCCCTAAACCACAGAATCCAACAGTAAGTAAGTAACCATTTTTACACGCCTTGAGGCACATTGGGCACACGGTTTTTAGAACACGGTGGGTTTTTTTTTTGGGTGACACATGGCAACATCGAAGCGAACAGACCAAGGGGAAGATATAGATTCTAGAAGTAAATACCTGGATGGCTTGGCCACATGGCATGGTCGAGACAGGAACACTGACTGAGTTGATCCACGACTCTGGTGATCGAGTGAAATGGCGAGTCATGACCGTCCACGCTTTCCGGCATGGCACATGATGGATGGATTTACATGACAATCTGCACTGGGTGGGGAGGTGGTCAGTACCACGCCGGCAGTCTTTACTCCCCAAGACATTTCCTGGTACACATTTAGGTTGGGTCAACATGAGAACCCAGGTCCATTTTAAAAGATGCGAATCCCGCCCCGATGCGGACCGAACGCAAAACCACTGGAACACCTGTGGAAACACTTCCTCGTCATGTGCAATGTTCGCTTATTTGTTATGCCCTGCAGCATATCATCCTACCTTAATTTTTTACATTTTTATACTACGATGCCGGCTCCGTGGCGAATGGGTTGCGGAACGCAGTTCGTAATCCCGCATACCGGCGTTCGAAACACAGCTGCGGGCGATTTGGCAGCAGACCTGCCTTGCGTTAGTTTATTTTATGAAATGTTATGGGTGCCGGTCGTTCAAAAAGCAATGGCAAACTACTGAACGTAAACTTGCCATGAGATCACAACAGCAACAAATGCTTGTGTTGATTGCGACGTCCTCTAAAGAATATGCAAACTACTTTAATACCACGATGGCGCAGTGGCCAGCACGATTTCCCACTACGGAGTTCGTGCACTGAGCGGAGTTTCTCCAGACTCAGGTTTGAGTTAGGAGGAGAACGGAGCACTTATGGGTTGCACCCGTGTGCCGTGATGTTGATCCATAAAAGAGAGAGAAAGTTCACATCGAGGCGGAAGTTATAAATGACTTGGGCTCCCAGGTCTACCCAAGCTAAAACGTGCTCCAGAAAATGTCTTGGAAGGTAATTCAGCCAGCGTGATATTGACCACATTAGCCCTAGAGTGCTCCGATTGGTCTATCAAAATGTATGTTTAGCACCGTATCACCAATGCTTGTGAAGACGTGTAAAAAGTGACTTTCAATTAACTGATACTGGTAAAAGGGTAAGAACGTGCATTTCTTGTGACGGCATCTCAACGAAACCGTACTTGTTACGTGTTGTAGCAGTATAGAAATCGACGTTTTCTCTATTTTACGGGAGCGCAGGTGTAACGGTTATGATGTGAGGCTGGCCAAGGCCCGAGCGCGGTCGGAGAAGGATTCGATGCTCACTCTCGTCGTTCGCTACGGGGATTATTTCCCTTAAACTTCAGGTGCCCTGGCGGCAGGGTAGTGGATTATTTCCCTTAAACTTCCGGTGCCCTGGCGGCAGGGTAGTGGATTATTTCCCTTAAACTTCAGGTGCCCTGGCGGCAGGGTAGTGGATTATTTCCCTTAAACTTCCGGTGCCCTGGCGGCAGGTAGTGGATTATTTTCCTCAACCGATTAGCTGGACTTGAACATTGACTTCTAGTTCAGAAAGCAATGGCAAACTACAATGGCAAACTACATTATCATAAAATTGCCTAGTGCATCAACTTCTGGTTGGGATTGATCGCAACATCCTGCAAATGACGTGCAATATTTATATATACAGTGGTACCTCAGGTTACGAACGCCTCAGGTCACGGACAGTTCAGGTTACGAATAACAACTTCGAAAATTGTATGTGTCGGGTAACGAACAATGCCTCGGGTTACGAACGAAGGCGAGCGAGAAAGAGAGAGCAAGGTGTAACGTTGGAGACAAACGGTTGCGTCCAGTACAAACAGTACTACAGATGAACTTGTTGATCTTCAGAATGATTAGCTAAAGACATTAAAGAAGGAGCAGTCGTCCGATGATGAGGAGTCAGTGACCTTTTCAACTGCCAGGATTAAAGAAATATGCAGCAAGTGGGCAAGCCCTATGCCCCTATATGTGATGAATGATAACACGATGGCCCACTTCAGAAAGATTTCCAGCAAAGGAAGCGACAAATTTCCTTTGATAGTTTCTTGGTGCAGAAAGATTCCCAATCGACTGCCAATAAACAGTGACGAGATGCTCCTGAAACTAATGATTCAGAATAACAAAGAAAGTGAGACATTTCCCATGATCGTTTTCTTGGTAATAAAGATAGACTAAATCTCTTTTTACTTTACATTTAATTCATTTGGCTGTTTTCATTCTCTTTATTTAAAACGTGAAGTACACGTATTTTTTGCGTTTTCTCAGGTAAACGACCGGATGTTAATAAAAAAAGAACGATTCTTTCATCTTGAAACGGATTTTCTTTATTTCATTGATTTCAATGTTTCGGGTTACGAACGTTTCGAGTTACAACCCGAGTTCTGGAACGAATTAAGTTCTTAACCCGAGGTCGCACTTGTATTATGTACAGATCCAGCGTGGCTGAATGGATAAGAACGTGTGTTCTTAAACATCCGGTGTCTTGATGCCGAGGTAAAGGGTTCATCCAGGCAGTCGGACTAAAATGTTGACCTATCGTTCATGACTTGGGGATGTAAATTACAAGTACCTCTGAATTGGAGTGGGTTCGCCTGATGGCGAGGGACACTGTTAATAGGGCATGTTAATCCACATGCAAAATGCAGTCCAGCACTACTAGAAGTAGTATGTATGAACTACGTTTGCGTTCAAAACGAGCGCATATATATATATATATATATATATATATATATATATATATATATATATATATATATATATATATATATATATATATATATATATATATTACTGTATGAGTGGGTGCTTGTGTCTACAAGATCTCAATCTACGGTTAACATTATTGTAATGAGATAGCTTGTGAAGTAAAACCCTATATATTTGCTATAGTAGCTACACAAACACAATGAGACAGATAGGGTAACAGAGACAGAGAAGAGGGAAATACTGATTGGATAAACAGACAAGGGATAGAGAATGGGAGAGTGTAGAGAAAAAGAAGAAACAACAAGGACAGATATACACAGTGCCATATCATCTAAAACCTTTACGTGTTTGTGTTGTACTCTAATAGATTGTTTGTGTTGTACTCTAATAGATTGTTTGTGTTGTACTCTACTAGATTGTTTGTGTTGTACTCTACTAGATTGTTTGTGTAGTACTCTACTAAATTGTTTGTGTAGTACTCTAATGGATTGTTTGTGTAGTACTCTACTAGATTGTTTGTGTAGTACTCTAATAGATTGTTTGTGTTGTATTCTAATAGATTGTTTACATTGTACTCTAACAGATTGTTTATGTTGTACTCTAACAGATTGTTTATGCTGTACTCTAACAGATTGTTTATGTTGTACTCTAACAGATGATTGTTTCTGTTGTACTCTAATAGATTGTTTGTGTTGTACTCTACTAGATTGTTTGTGGTGTACTCTAATAGATTGTTTGTGTTGTACTCTAATAGATTGTTTGTGGTGTACTCTAATAGATTATTTGTGTTTGTTTGTGTTGTACTCTACTAGATTGTTTGTGTTGTACTCTAATAAATGGTTTGTGTTGTACTCTAATAGGTTGCTTGTGTTGTAATCTAATAGATTTTTTGTGTTGTACTCTAATAGATTGTTTGTGTTGTATTCTAATAAATGGTTTGTGTTGTACTCTAATAGATTGTTTGTGTTGTATTCTAATAAATGGTTTGTGTTGTACTCTAATAGATTGTGTGTGTTGTACTCTAATAGATTGATTGTGTTGTACTCTAATAGATTGTTTGGGTTGTACTCTAATAAATTGTTTGTGTTGTACTCTAATAGATGGTTTGTGTTGTACTCTAATAGATTGTTTGTGTTGTACTCTAATAGATTGTTTGTGTTGTACTCTAATAGATTGTTTGTGTTGTACTCTAATAGATTGTTTGTGGTGTACTCTAATAGATTGTTTGTGGTGTACTCTAATGTACACTCCTTTCTGTCCCGGGAACACCAATCAATACTCATGTATTTAATTATCTCTTGGTTTCGCCCGGACTGTTAGACAGAGGAATGTGCCGCTGTTCATGGATGCACTCTTGCGATGGAAGTGGAGGTATAGATGGAAGCTTGAAACCCCAGTTGGGTATATCGATCGAAATGCTGATCACTGAGACGGGCAAGACTCGGATCTGTATTATAAAGGCCGGTTTGTTTACTCTTCTCCTTACAGGGAAAATATAAAGAGACGAGGGAAATATAAAGAGACGAGGGAAATAGAAAGAGACGAGGGGAGGGACATTATACACAGGACATGCTGCTACTGCCATCGGTCCTTTGAATACAACTGGAAACCCATGAGGCCATCAAATGCAATGTGATTAATCACTTCCAATGCACTGATTGGCACTCAAAGGAGATAGTGTGCCAGAAGTAGAAGAAACTATGGAATATAATAGGCAACAGAAAGATGTAAAACTGAATTTGACGCCTTCGTCTTGTCAAAGTAATAAAAGGTGTACTTCGGCATTCGATTTCAAAGCTCATTCTCTTCATTATCAGTATAATCATCATGATCATATTTATCATCAGCATCATCACCAGCATCATCATCATCATCTTCTTCTTATAGTCCATGCCATATGGTCATTGGCGATCATGTTTTTCTTTTAATTCCATATGAGTCTGCATTAATAGTTCTATGCATGCAAGTATTGTATACTGCATCCTTAGCCTAATCCTTCCTCTGTTATCGCTCTCTCTCTCTCTCTCTCTCTCTCTCTCTCTCTCTCTCTCTCTCTCTCTCTCTCTTCTCTCTCGTGTGTGTGTGTGTGTGTGTGTGTGTGTTGGTGGATGGGTGTGTGTGTGTGTGTGTGTGTGTGTGTTTTTGTTTTTTCTTCTTCGTATATTAGGACATGGCCACGTCATAAAAGATCTCGCTGGTTGATTACTTTAATACGTTTTCTTTATTCTGTTATATTTCTACAATTTGTTCATTTGTCAATCATTTTTTTTTCTTCAAACAAAACCAGAATTATCATTTTTCGACAACACCAGTTCTCGATTGCCTGGCCTTTTCACCATGAGGTTTATTCACTGTCCGTATTTCTCAACCATGGGGTTGGGAGGGGGAGGGAGAGAGAGAGAGAGAGAGAGAGAGAGAGAGAGAGAGAGAGAGAGAGAGAGAGAGAGAGAGAGAGAGAGGGGAGGGGCTCCGTGGCCAAGTAGTTAAGTCGCCTGCATCGCGTTCCGAAGTTTGTGGTTCGTTTCCGGAATCCGTCATTGGATTCACAAGTGTAGTTTTCTCATAGACACCCAGGGATCGTCGCTGGAGCTACGGAGCTCGTGCTCTGTGCGACGTTTTCGGAGAACCCTCTGCCGAAAGAGACCGGGCCATGTGGCATAAAACCTAGTGCAATAAAGCTTAGCCTCTTGCCTTTAACCCTCCCCTCTTATGATTGCACCTGTCTTCGGATTGAATAACCTAGCATGGCATGACATTTGATCCCTAATCTGTCTCAACAAGTTTCTATGGATATCAATCAATAATATGAGTTCGTGCTGTATAGCACTTTACGGTTTTCATTGGGTAGCAAACAATCACGTGGGTGCATGCATTATAACATGGTAGGCTGATGAATGGTTCTTGGGGAAATTTTAACTCTAGAGATATTGCATCCTAAAGATAAAAATGTAAAGAACATTTTCCCACGCCTTAAGGTCATCATCATCGTCGTCATCATCATCATCATCATCATCATCATGATCATCATCATCATCAATCATCACTCCTATACCGGATAGTTGGACTAAAATGTTGACCTATCGTCCTTGACATTTTTGTTTGTGTGTTTTTTTTTTTCGCATATCCTTTACAGGACATCGCTGTCAACATCAGCATCTTTCCGCTGATTGTTGATTTCTTGGCAAGATTACGCTCAATATTTTGCCACTGCTTTCTGAGCGACCGGCTCACATACCCCGTAAGTTACCGACTCGGAGAGAACCGCTACCAATTCTCGCGCACGTCACGTTACTCACGAGAGTATGCGGGATTATGGAGAAAGTCGTGTAACCCCATAGGCCAGGGAGACCGGCTTGGGGACGTTAATTACACGTACCTCTGAAGTCGGAGTGGGTTCGCGTGATGCCGAGGGACAATTAATAGGGAAAGCTAACCCACACACAAAATTCAGTCCAGCACTACTAGAAGTAGTATGTATGAGCAACGTTGAGGTCAAAGCGAGTGAGCGCAAAAAGAAAAAAAATCATCATCATCATCATTATAAAGTGACATGCCAGCTGGCATAACCTTCGTGTCTCTCTACACATCTCGGTCTTTGGTGTGCTGGGTCAACTCTGCTGCTGATATTAATCCATGCCACCGCCTCAATCCATCCAGCATCATTTCTCTTGGTCAGCCTCTGCTTCTATTCCACTCGATCTTTCCATTTGTCACGATGTTCTCCAATGCCTCTCTTCTCATCACATGACCAAAGAAAGCTGTTTGTCTCTTTCTTAGTGGTGTATATAATGTTTTAGTTTCATTAGGCTTTTTCACGCAATCGCCGTTAGTTACTCTGGCAGTTCAAGGAATACCCTTAAGGGTATCTTGGGTAAATGGTCATAGACCAATCCACATTCAAAGGGTAAAATGTTGCATGTCCTCGTCAATTGGTAAAATGTTGCATGTCCTCGTCAATTGGTAAAATGTTGCATGTCCTCGTCAATGGGTAAAATGTTACGTGTCCTCGTTAATGGGTAACATGTTGCGTGTCCTCGTCGATGGGTAAAATGTTGCATGTCCTCATCAATTGGTAAAATGTTGCATGTCCTCGTCAAGTTGATTGTGTAAGCCCTTGTACGTTCAGTAGTTTTCAATTGCTTTCTGGACGAGAAGTCAACGTTTAAGTCCAGATTAATGACGGTGTAGGGGTTGGACCGACTACTCCGCCATCAGCGCACGATGAGTAATGTGATCTATATAACGCCAGCCTGCTTTTGCTTCCAATGAGATTTATTGGTACCCATTTTACCCAGGGTTCAACTGGGAGCCAACTTTAAAACAAATGATCCTGGTTAAGGATTTGAACATATTTCCACCGGATCGGGAGGCAAGGGGGCTAACCACTGCGCTGCCGTAGCTCCCATGTTGAAATGTAATGAAAGATAGTGACTGTCTCTCATCAATTATAACGCATAGCCATAGGTATTGTTTGAGTGTGGAACGTCTGTTATCCTCACGGTGATTTAAAATTTACCACGAACTCTTTCTTTCAAACATTGAAATCACCGTGTGGATAACAAATGTTCCACATGCAAACAAATCCGGTCACTATGTATTTTAATTGTTTCAGCTAAAGTATTATTCATTTATTCATTTCATGTGATATATAACTCAGCAGTATGCACCTGACGAGAGGCAGCGAAATAGATCAGGCAATAAATCCTGCAAGCAGAAACAGTTCGTGTAAAATTGCTCTCATCAGACAGAAAAATTGTGGGTTAACGATCCTTGACCTTGCTAAGAGATCGTTTGCACGAAATAGGCCCCAATATCCAATCCTTTAATCTCTTTTAGGCAAAACGGCGTGTTTGTTACAGAAGATTGTTCACAGATTCAGTGCCAAACAAAAATCTAGGTTTAGACCAAACAAAAATGGGTGGCGGAAAATTGGAAGTAGGGAAAACTAATGTATATAAGCTCATGGCAGATACGGGAAGTATCTTAAGACAATTAATCATTCCACGGCAGTTAATCATTTAGGTCAGCATAGCACATACAGAATGGTTGGGATCAGGCCTATATTTATCTCATGTTTCCTCCATGGGAGTTCGTTATTTCATTGCCAACAGACTCCAACCAAAAGTCCAGAGCCATCAGGTTCATTCTCTTCATTGTAACCATACACGCCGATCCTTTGAAAGACGTGTCCAGCACTGAACAAGGATACAGATTAGTAACTTTTATATTTACACTTTCATGTAGTGTTTTTCGTGTAGTTTGTTTATTCTGTGCTGACGAAGGCTTCAACCGCAACGTCCATGTTGTTACTTGTAATCGTGTTCTAGTAAAGCTCATTATCTACTTCTCGTTTTCTGGTAACTCGTTCACTGCCAGATAGAAAGAAACAGTTGCGAAAGTGGGGTCGCGACTTGCAACAAGTTGGGAAGCATTGCACTACAGGGTATGTATACACATATGTCAATGACATGAAGCTAACAGACATGCACACCAATTGAGTAATCATTACAACTGCCTGGGGACTTGGCATCTGGCCTTTCCCTGTCAAATAGCAGAGACACGTGTCGCTGGCTGGTAAGCTGCGGATCCATTACTTCTAAACTGCGGCGTGTTGTGAGCTAGGATCCTACTTCGTGGGCGACTAGGATTAGAGTTATGAGAAAGTTTACATATGAACATATGCCACCGCAGAGGCCGCAGCCTCCGCCTCCGCTACTTATTCTTATTCTTCTCCTTCCCTCCTTCTTCGCCTCTTTTTCCTCCTCCCCCTTCTTATTCTTTCTCTTCCTCCTCTATCTTCTTCTTCTTCTTCTTCTTCTTCTCCCCTTTCTCCTGCTGCTGCTTTTTCTCCTGCTGCTGCTTTTTCTTCTTCTTCTTCTTCTTCTTCTTCTTCTTCTTCTTCTTCTTCTTCTTCTTCTTCTTCTTCTTCTTCTTCTTCTTCTTCTTTTTCTTCTTCTTCTTCTTCTTCTTTGTTCGTCCTATATATGCTTCATTAGAGGTTACAAGACATTAATAATGATATGAAAACATATTGATGATTATGGCACCTAAAACCATCATTTGCGATCGCGCTGCATTCAGTGGCCTCAAAGGTTTCCCATCAACTGATATATCTGTGTATTACACAATGTATTACACTATGGACTAGAACATCATATCTCTTCTTTAAAAGTTTGTTTTATGTACTTTGCGGGGCGTCGGAGCCAACCCCAGAAATTATAGGCTGTTTGTTACTGTTTGGGCAATTTTACGTTTGTAGTGTGCCATTGCTTTCTGAACGGCCGACTCTCATGCCCTTGTGAAAATCAACGCGAAACGATCTGCTCTCAAACCGCCTGCGGCTAACCTAGAGCCTAGTATATCTAGATTGTGAAACTGTGCAGTTCGTAATATACTACTCCCAGCATGACTGCCTGGTGTGTTTGGGAATTTATTGTGTGACTAAGACTTGGCTAAGATCTACAATCTATAGTGGTATTTCAATGCCTGGGTAAGAATCCCGCTCATTTCCTATAGTTATGAGTTCGCGTGGATGATAAAGACTTTCTAAACAAGTTGGAGAATTGTCTGGAGTTAACATCAGTGGAAGAATCATAAATGCTTGCTTGCTTGTGTTCATTGGCTTGAGCTCCAACGCAAGGTCCTGTATGTCGGATGAAGGCATCCTGTTGTCCAACATCAGTGTGATGTCATACGGGACCTGAGGTTTGCGTGAGTATCCGTTGTCCCATGTCTGGCTTATTGGAGTGCAGACTGGTGGTTCCTCGCCATACAGGCAGACACTCTCCGACTTCGGAGGAATCGGCGATCCTATTGACTTCAGCCAGGACCCCGAAGGGACCTGTTGTCCAGGACGCTCGGCGAGGACGCGTCAATAGGTCTTGGCCAGTATATAACCCGGCCCTGGTGCCTTGGAAACACCTCTGCGTCCCAGAATCATAAATAATCTTAGGTATGTTGATGATACAGTGTTACTAGGAGAAAGCCAGCAAGAGTTACAAAACCTAGTGGAACAAGTAAACAGACGTAGTGAAGTATGTGACTTAGCTATTAATATCCAGAAAACTATGATAATTAGCAGTAGAAAGGAAAGGCCATTATTGAACATCACAGTAATAACAGATGATAGTGGAAGTGAAAGAGAAATTTAAAAAAAAAGAGAATAGGAATGATCAAAAATGTTTTCAATAACATGAAATAAGTATTAACATGCAGGTTAATTAACAATGCATTAAAAATAAAAATGGTCAAATTTTATGTATCTACAACTCTACTCTATGGCGCAGAAGGTTGGATAATGAATAAGCAATTATAAAGTCAAATAGAGGTCATGGAGAAATGGATATACTGAAGGATATGTCGTATTTCTTGAAAACAAAATAAAAAACAAAAAAACAAAAAAAGCAAATACAGAGGTTCCAGAAAAACTGGGAATGAAAAGAGAACTTATGAAAGAAATTTTAATAATAAAGCAAGTGAAATATTTCGGCCGCATTAAAAGATATAACACTCTTATAAAAACCATACTGAAGGATAAGGTTGAAGGCAAGCAAGCAAGAGACAGACAACGGATGCAAGTGGGAAGATAACATCAAGAGATGAACAAACAGCAGTCGACATAACGTACAATCAAGGCGAGAGATAGACAGTGTTGAATATCCTATGCAGCCAACCTTCACGGTGGAGAAGGCTCCTGATTGATAAACCTGACTAACGAAGGCAGTTTCTTTTTTGAAAGTGTAGTTTAAGTGAGTTGGGCGTCTATTTGTCAGTGAGTCGAAGTAACCATATTTCTCCAGCGAGGCGCTGCTATCACTGGGAGGATGGGGGGGGGGGGGGGGGGGGGTGTAGGGGAGGTGGTTCAAATCCCAGTGTGGCTACACTATGGCTGTGGGAATTTATATTGTACAGTGTGTCTTCTAATCTCTGAAATACTTTTCTCTGCTTCTATGAATGTCGGTCAGAACCTATGAAGTTATTTCTCATGCTACATGAATGGCTCCACAACAACTGACTTTTATGTGCACTCCCAAGCCAGCGCGCTCATTCCGAATTTAGACGCTCTTGTAACATAATCACGCGTTGGTGTGTTTCTCTTTCGTGACCCTCACTTATGACATCATGAGAAGGCTTCTGGCAGAGGTCATCGTTGACCCGATGAACTGTAACCCTCCTGGGAACGTACTGACTTAATGAGGTGACGCAATTAGTTAAGGTACAGGATCCATTATTTCCGGCCGGGACACAATATGAACGCAGTTTTCTGCTGTAGGTCCGTGCTGTGTAAGCGCCATCACGTGTTGCGGGTCTGAGAGCAAGGGGGAATAGACGGCCGGTCTTTCCCTCACTTTCGCAAGCAGCGAACCCAGGCGTTGAACCAGCGTCCGACCCTGTTCATGACATTACCAGTATGTGGCATGCTTGCTCCTAGATCCAGTGGCGGACTAGCCGGGGTGTCAAATTGCCCGATGTCTAGTAGGCCTTATGGGACCCTTATGAAGTGGCATCCTTTAAACATTAGACAATATGTTTACAATTTTAATGCCCTTTTTATAGCTTTGTCTCCTGAAGATAATAATTTTAGTGCCTGTCCGCTACTGCCTATATCTTTCACGTGTTTCTATGTTTAGATCTGTACCAAACTGCCTATATCTTTCGCGTATTTCTATGTTTAGATCTGTACCAAACTGCCTATATCTTTGACGTGTTTCTATCTTTAGATCCGTGTATACCAAACAGCGTGTACAGTGATTGCGAACGGGGTGACATTGAAACCTGTAGAGAGATTCGATCATTCGGGGCCAATAACTGTCATCTACTGCCTATAGTAACACCTTGCAGTGTAGGGCAAGAAGGAGGGGGTGGGGTGGGGGGGATCTTGAACTTGAGGAATTAAGGTTGCCTAGCTAGTGCAATCGCCGCGAATTGTGCAGGTTAGGATTTTCTTACTGCCTCCGACAGAAAAACATCCACACCTTACCGAGGATTGGAATCCAGGTCTCCCGAAGGAGAACCCGGCGTTCTTAACCACACGGCCATGCGCTTCCCATAACAATATATGGAAAGAGCAATACTAAGAAAGTAAAAGTAAGTAGTAAAGAGCAATACCAAGATAGTAAAAGTAAGTAGTAAAGAGCAATACCAAGATAGTAAAAGTAGTAAAGAGCAATACCAAGATAGTAAAAGTAGTAAAGAGCAATACCAAGATAGTAAAAGTAGTAAAGAGCAATACCAAGATAGTAAAAGTAGTAAAGAGCAATACCAAGATAGTAAAAGTAGTAAAGAGCAATACCAAGATAGTAAAAGTAGTAAAGAGCAATACCAAGATAGTAAAAGTAGTAAAGAGCAATACCAAGATAGTAAAAGTAGTAAAGAGCAATACCAAGATAGTAAAAGTAGTAAAGAGCAATACCAAGATAGTAAAAGTAGTAAAGAGCAATACCAAGATAGTAAAAGCAAGTAGTAAAGAGCAATACCAAGATAGTAAAAGTAAGTAGTAAAGAGCAATACCAAGATAGTAAAAGTAGTAAAGAGCAATACCAAGATAGTAAAGCAAGTAGTAAAGAGCAATACCAAGATAGTAAAAGTAAGTAGTAAAGAGCAATACCAAGATAGTAAAAGTAGTAAAGAGCAATACCAAGATAGTAAAAGTAGTAAAGAGCAATACCAAGATAGTAAAAGCAAGTAGTAAAGAGCAATACCAAGATAGTAAAAGTAGTAAAGAGCAATACCAAGATAGTAAAAGTAGTAAAGAGCAATACCAAGATAGTAAAAGCAAGTAGTAAAGAGCAATACCAAGATAGTAAAAGTAGTAAAGAGCAATACCAAGATACTAAAAGTAGTAAAGAGCAATACCAAGATAGTAAAAGTAAGTAGTAAAGTGCAATACCAAGATAGTAAAAGTAAGTAGTAAAGAGCAATACCAAGATAGTAAAAGTAGTAAAGAGCAATACCAAGATAGTAAAAGCAAGTAGTAAAGAGCAATACCAAGATAGTAAAAGTAGTAAAGAGCAATACCAAGATACTAAAAGTAGTAAAGAGCAATACCAAGATAGTAAAAGTAGTAAAGAGCAATACCAAGATAGTAAAAGCAAGTAGTAAAGAGCAATACCAAGATAGTAAAAGTAGTAAAGAGCAATACCAAGATACTAAAAGTAGTAAAGAGCAATACCAAGATAGTAAAAGTAAGTAGTAAAGTGCAATACCAAGATAGTAAAAGTAAGTAGTAAAGAGCAATACCAAGATAGTAAAAGTAAGTAGTAAAGAGCAATACCAAGATAGTAAAAGTAAGTAGTAAAGAGCAATACCAAGATAGTAAAAGTAAGTAGTAAAGAGCAATACCAAGATAGTAAAAGTAAGTAGTAAAGAGCAATACCAAGATAGTAAAAGTAAGTAGTAAAGAGCAATACCAAGATAGTAAAAGTAAGTAGTAAAGAGCAATACCAAGATAGTAAAAGTAAGTAGTAAAGAGCAATACCAAGATAGTAAAAGTAGTAAAGAGCAATACCAAGATAGTAAAAGTAGTAAAGAGCAATACCAAGATACTAAAAGTAGTAAAGAGCAATACCAAGATAGTAAAAGTAAGTAGTAAAGTGCAATACCAAGATAGTAAAAGTAAGTAGTAAAGAGCAATACCAAGATAGTAAAAGTAAGTAGTAAAGGAGTCTTTTGCACTCTTTATGGCGCACCGGGCTTATGCTGCTAGACCCATATATTTATAGACCATCCGTTCTCGGCGGGTGATGTGGTCAGTAGCACGCCGGCGGAGTTACTTCTTAAGACATTTCCTGGTGCCACTTTTAGCCTGGGTCGAACTGGTAGCCCAGGCATTTTTTATCCGGCCCCATGTGGATTTGAACCCCTGACAACCGGGCCGGCAGACGATCGTATATCTACTACGGTTTCGCGGCTTCCTAAAATACAAACCTCGTAGGAGCCGGCAGTGGGTTTGTGAAGTGTTAGGACCATCACACTGTGTAGGCCTGAGTGCCTGGAGGAATAGTGACTAGTATTTGCCTTTCGTAGCGAACACCGAGAGCTGCCTCGAACCCTCGTTCTACACGCTAATATCATTGTCACCCCTTCAATAACTGACTTTAATTCTCTCCTTCTTATTGGTTTCTGTTTCAAGGGAAGTGCGTCACACCAACTTATGCAGCCACCTCACAGTTCAGTTTGTCCTCTAGACCAGTGGTCGGGGGGGGGGGGGGGGGGGGGGGGAGAGGGGGGATTTTAGAGTTTCCCGGGTGGTGGGGGGGGGGGGGGGGGGTTTGAGATGATTTCAAGATAGCGTTATTACAAGAACCGATTAATTGATATTGTTTTTCCCTCAAACTTTACGGTTCTGGACTTCTCACCCTTCTGAAATTCATGTTATAAAGTAAGTAGATACGCAAATCACGTTTTATGTAGACGTCTAGACTTGTTCTAGTATGTGTTACTAAATTTAGCTTCAATTTTTACGTACATTGTGTAGGGGCGGGGGAGGGGTTGATTTATAGGGAGGTAATATGAAAGGGAGGGGGGAATAACATTCTGAACATATGGTGAAGGAGTGCATGGGCCAAAAAAGGTTGAGAACCACTGCTCTAGACAGATCCCATCCAAGGCAACAGGCTCTACCTGCCCGTAGCTACGGGCAGAATCGTAATGCCTCGTAATTACGATTTCTAGCTGCTGTGGCGAAGGTGTTCGTAATCCTGCATACCCGCGTTCGAAACACGGCTGTGGACGATTTGGCAGCAGACAGCCTTACGCTGGGTTTGTTTTATTAATGAAATAGTAGGTAAACTTACCCAGGAATCACGATCAGCCAAAAAATACTGGGGTTGACTGCTACGTCCTCTAAAGGATATGCAACTAACTTTAACTTGCATACGGGACCTCCCGTGGGTAGAACTCTATGACACTGAATTTCTTCTTCTTCGTTCATCCGGAGTTTTTTTTTCCGGATGTGATTGCGTTGTGCCTGTTTACAGCAGAGCTGCATTCTTGCGCCGTTAGGCCGACACATCCGACTTCTGCGGGCATTTGTTGACCGGGTTAACCTTCCCGGGGACACTGCATTTAATTATAAGTTTTTTGCATTGTAACACTGATCCTCTATATATAAATGTTTGTTTTGTGCTGTTTTTCTTAACCTTCCCGTGCATCCAAGGTGTACCATACCATGTTATAATCATAGTGTTTTTAGTTATTATTGTTGTTGTTTTAAAATCTCCTGGCTGTGATAGAATGTTAGATTATACGACTCTAGACACTGCTATATTTAAAAACAGGGGGAGAAAGGGACTGGGAAGTAGGTGAGATTCAATTTCATTTCTCTGCCAAATTTCCTGCCAACTGAATAATTGATCAGCCTAGCAGCACAGCTGAATCTCGGGCTGGAGCGTACTGTGGCTGGCTTTTTCAAATCTGCCAGTGTAAATTCTGTGTAGAAAAGAAGAAATTCTAATGAAAATGGAAAACCAAATTTGTCAGATGTGACACCCATGAGGAAAAAAAAAAGTAAATACGGTCTCACTTTTTTTTTTTTTTTATGTGGCGGTTTCTGTGAATATTTTTTTCGTCACAAATAACAGCCTTAGAAATCTCTGTGTGGGGATTTCTGACATGAAACTATCATGGCAAGAGCGGGCGGGATCTGTCCGTGTGGCAGATAATTCGGTTATGTTCTTATCTCGCTCACCCACACATTTCCACAGCATGGGCAACACAAGCAGCAGTGAAATATGAAAGAGAGATAACGGCTGCAAGGGTGTTAGACACGGCTGTCTGAATGTTATATCCTGTGTTTTTTTCCACACAAAGGCAAATTTGTGAAACCCTGGCAATCTGGAAGGTAGGGCTGGCGGAATATATTTATGTGAAAATGTCACATTGTGACAGGGGGTGGCCTTATGTGACCTGCGAGGGAGGTGGGGTAAGTAAAGTAGGATCCTGTTACACGCTTTATGCCTATTGGACATAAGGTGGTAGACTAATATTTTATAGATTAACCCGCTCGCCATGGGTTGTTTTATAGATTAACCAACTCGCCATGGGTTGTTTTATAGATTAACCGACTCGCCATGGGTTGTTTTTATAGATTAACCGACTCGCCATGGGTTGTTTTATAGATTAACTGGCTCGCCATGGGCTGTTTTTATAGATTAACCGGCTCGCCATGGGCTGTTTTATAGATTAACCGGCTCGCCATGGGTTGTTTTAAAGATTAACCGGCTCGCCATGCCTTGTTTTAAAGATTAACCGGCTCGCCATGGGCTGTTTTATAGATTAACTGGCTCACCGTGGGTTGATTTATAGATTAACCGGCTCGCCATGGGTTGTTTTATAGATTAACTGGCTCGCCATGGGCTGTTTTATAGATTAACCGGCTCGCCATGGGTTGTTTTATAGATTAACCGGCTCGCCATGGATTGTTTTACAGATTAACCGGCTCGCCGTGGGTTGTTTTATAGATTATCCGGCTCGCCATGGGCTGTTTTATAGATTAACTGGCTCGCCATGGGTTGTTAGTTTCTTCCATATCCTTTACAACACCCGTGTGTTGCCGGGGCCCATATCGGGGAGCAAAGAATAGTAACACTGTTGCCTACCATGCACGTCGTAAGAGGCGACTAAGGAGGCTATGGTTCCATCGCCCTGCTACTGAGTGAGTGCGTGGCGCGACACTGTGAGCCGTGAATTTCCCGTGGAATGCTTTTACATCTGTTCGCAGTTTGTAGTGTGAACTGCATGTTCGGAACAATGGTGGCCGGCTGTTGCTCGATTGACTGGTTTGCCTTTTCGGTGGAGACTCCTGGGAGTGGTCGCTGGAGCTACGGAGTTCTTGCTTTGTGCGGCGCTTTCGGTGGGTCGCTCTGCGGAAAGAGACCAAGCCATATGGGATAAAACCCGGGTCAATGAAGTCTTTCTGGTGACTGCCGTTTCCATCGACAATGAACTGTATTTCTCGTGGAGGTCTTTTGTGTTGGCATTCTGGTGGCGGCATTATGCACAGTGTACCGGTGCGGGCTGTTGGCTTGTCGATACTCCTGTCTATTCCATTGTTCACATAGGGCAGTGAGGAGCATTTTGTGTGATATTCACTGGCACAGGAACGGAGCATAATGGGGATGACCCGTTGCCGTGATGTTGGAACCGCGACTAACTAACTAACTAACTATATCCTTTACAAGACGTCGCAGTCAACCCTAGCATTGTTTGTTTTTTTGCTGTTTGTGATCTCTTGGCACGTTTACGTTCAGTAGTTTGTCATTGCTTTCTGAACGACCGTCACCTATACCATTTTGTAACAAAAAAAAACGCAAGGCGGTCTGCTGCCAAATCTCCCATAGCTATGTTTCGAACGCGGTATATCTCCCCCGACGTGTCTCCACCTTGCCGTGGTGGGGCAGCTTGCGTGTCCCATCGACCCCATCTGCTTGCCGATGGATAAAAACTACATATCGGAAAGCTTATGGGATAGGGGCCAGACTAAGAGAGACACAACCTGCTGCTCTGCGGGTAGACTGAGGATAGCAGTCAAAAGTTTAAATCAGACGCACGAAGGCCGAAGTTCCTGGTCCGGACAACATCCTAAGGCTCTCTGTCGAGGGTTTAGGCCACAAACCCTCGAATGTGAGAGCCGGGCCGATACCATCTACCGAAAAGGATAGATGAGATACTGAGCACGCTACATGCCCAGTTCTGAAAATTGTTCGAAGGCTCTCAGCTGGGGGATATGAGGGATTCCCGGATGAGAGGGCCTGGCCGTTTCTCGTTCACCCCTGCACGGAGGTAAGGTGCTGAGCCGGCAGCACATGTAGCCTACCTCGTGAGCGAGTACAAAATGGCAGAAAAGTGCCTCAGTCGAATGAAATGGTTACGAAAGCTGTCTGTATCACTCATGGAGAGTGTAGACAAAAGTGGAAAAACGTCTCAATAACAAGAAATGGAACGCACGGCTAGCGAATCCATTGCGTGGTCCGAAGTCAAAAGCAAAAGCTTACCGAGTGGATGTCGCCCGCAGTCTGACCGTTCCTGGTGTGTGCTTGAGCGACCAGTGGCAAGCGAGATGCCCAACACATGGAAGTGAGGAACTAAAGCAGCCATGAGCAGAACGTCGCAACTCCTTGGGTGAGCCCAGTCTCAGAGCAATATGTGCCGGCTCTGCAATTATGGAAGCCTCCTTGGATAGCCTTGGATAGGCCCATGGTCTGCCCCTGCCTTCCCTTGAGGGTTAACCGTGATGTCGATGATCGTTCTATCTTGACCAGCTGAGATGTGGGCGACATCACAACAATAAGTCTAACGTGGCTCGAAACCCGAGGAAGGCTAACCTCATTAAAACATGCCTGCTGAAGTCGGAAGTGCCGTCCTACGGGTGGCAAACTAAAAATTGGCACTACGCATTTACGTCCGAGTGAAATGTCTCGTCCGAATGTCTCTCGTGCTAGGAACAGCTCTGACTACCTAGTTTCCGAATGCCGCTCTTGTTCGGAACAGCTCTGACTAGGTAGTTTTCTGAATGTCTGTAGTGCCTGGAACAGCTCTGAAGGGCGCAACGACAAGCACATGTCCGAAAACTCGCTGAGTGGATACCATCTGCAGACCTGTCTGGTTTGTGCGGGAACGGCCAGGGGCGAACGAAATGCCCAATAAATTGAAGTGAGGAATTAAAGCAGCCATGAGCAGGACGTGACGATTCCCTCGGTGAGCCCAGCACCAGAGCGTTATGTGTCGGCTCTGCAATTATGGAAGCCACCCAGGATGGCGGAAAATGCTATGGACTGCCCCTGCCTTCATTTGAGGGATGACCGTGCAGTCTTCGACTGTTCCAACTTGACCAGTACCATAAAAGTGAGAGTCTTCCAGGAATGCTAACCAGGTCAAAAATGCACGCTGAAAGTCGGATGTGTTGGCCTAAGGGTTTCGACCCAAGGGTGCCTAACCAGACACACCACAATCACATCTGAAAAAAAAAAAACACTCCGGATGAACGCAAAGAAGAAGAAGAAGAACGCGGTATGCGGGATTACGAACTGCGATCGTAGCCCCTTCGCCACGGAGCAATGGGTAGTGTGGTTAATATCCCGCTGGTCGCCTTCATTTCCCGAGACATTTAATGGTACCTATTTAGACTAGGTCAACCTGGAAGCTCAAGTCATTTTTTAAAATCCGCATCAATGCGGATTCAAACATACAGAGGTGGGTTGGAGAATACATGGGGTTACATCCTTGACGATAGACTTCTTGGCACCTGGTTTTATCCCATAAGGCTCGGTCTCTTGCCGCATGGCGGTTGCCGAGAGCGTCACACAAAGCTTCAGCGACGACCCCCTGGGAATGTAACAGAAAACTGAATCAAATGACAGAGTCCTGAAGTTAGTCGTTGGTCGCGGTCCCGACTTCGTGGCAAAGGGTCACCCCATAACGCTCCGTTCCTGTACCAGTGAATGTCACACAAGAATGCTCCTCGCTATCCCGTGTAAACAGTGGATTTCTGCGCCAATTTCCTGAACATGCAGTTCACAATACAAACCACCACGGACAAATGTAACAGCATTCCACATGAATGTAAATCTACTGGAAATCCTTCATGTTGCTGTGAATGGAAATCTACATCTAGCTGCGAATAGAAATCGTACATGTAGCTGTGAATGGAAATCTACATCTAGCTGTTAAAGGAAATCCTACATGTGACTGTTGTAATATAATAAAAACGTCCCTACCCTTTCCTAAGCATTGACTCCCTTAAAAATAAACAAACCCTTTCAATTACTGTTTAAGTAACTTACTTAATGTAGGAGAAAATAAAACAGCGATAGACTGACCGTGGCAGCTTAATCTATTTGGCTTTAATTTTTTCACGTACCTGGCAAGACCGGGACTGATGGGAAAACAAAGGACTAAAGTAGCCATTTTTGAGTGCAGACAATCAAAGGAAACAGACGTGTGTTCCCGGGTGGGGTTTCTTTTCCCGTGTAGGGAAAAGTATTTTGCCTTTTAAAATCATCATTCTCTGCAAGCCAATTGGTATGTTATCTACATTATTAAGATATATTTATGTATTACATAGACCAGTATGTTTAATTAAGAATTAGTTACAATTCTCTTAAACCAGGCTGGATGATGTTTACTAAGGAAACACATGTGGGCGCCACGCTGTAATTTTTCCTATGTCTTACAATTCAAATCCTATGTTAATATCTTTTATAGGCATTATGAACTTATATCTAACTGATAGTGTTTATAACCTATGAATATTATGGGTACTGTAGTACACATAAAGTATCAACTCTCATGTCTGAAACACATTCTAGAGATTTTCTCAATGTAGGAGCAGACCCCTGATTCATACTTCATAGTAAAGAACTAGTGTCTGTCAATTTCATATTCCTATGTTAAAACTTCTAGGCACTGTGAACAATATCTCACTATTTATGCTTAGAAATCTGCAAATAATCTATGTACTATAGAAAGGAAGTTTTATCCATGCGGGGACATACAAATGATTACGCGTATTCCTGACTCTTAGTCAGGGGATAAAATACTTCGCCACATCATAATCTGTAACTTGGAACTATAGTGCTAAATTTTAGTACCATCCTTTTGTTAACAGATTAGTAACCACTCCATATGAGGAGGGACATGTAATCATTTCATAAAATATTGCTAGGGACGCCATGTTTGAGAATATAAATTCATGAACAAAGTAAGTAAACGCGTGATCTAAATCAATGTTCGGATAGGATTCAATCCGCATCACCTCACTGTAGTAGGAACAGAAGCGAAGATTGATGTGAATAAATTGCTTGAATAATAGCAGTCCTTGACAAAATATATCACAGCGACTACTATCCTCATCTGCTGTACGCAGTGGGGGAAAACAATGTATGTTTTAGTTATGGATTAACCCCTGAGAAAATCCAAAAACAAAGGCTCCCTGCATCAGCATTATGATTAATTATTATGTAGGAGTATCAGGTACTTGATATCAGAAAAATGGACATGTATGTTTTTTTTCTGGTATGAGAATTTTCCCTGTTCTGATTGTTACTTTTTACTGTGGGAATATACATTTTAATGTTGCACCTTGGGATTAGAGGATGTTGATGTAAGAATCCTTGTGCACGACAGTACTTAAAAAGCCAATGTTGAATAGCCTTGGGAAGACGCGGCATTAGAAACCACAGAGATTCTGTATAGGCTATTCTCTTCAAGTAATGAGAGAGACAATATCAACATATTGGATGGACAGAATGACTTCACTCATCTAATAGTCCCAGTAACAACAGAACATAAAATAAAGTGAGAAAATACCTTACTCACTATTAAGAGTCAGAATGGCTCTACTCAGCAATGAGGGACAGTGGAACGTGGACACCCACTCCTTTCCCCTTCTCCCCTTGTTGTTTTGTATTTGTGTTTGTAATTGTGTTGTAAACCTTTTACCATAACACAGTAGGTTAATGCTAGTGTTGTATTCTTGTCATCCCTTTTCTATAGAAGAGAAGCAGGTGGTGGTTGAATGTGGTGGGACTATATCACTAAACCTGGATCCTGGGTCAACAGCCAGAAAGTGAATGTCCTAACCATAGTCTGCATCTAGAAATACCCATGGACTGCTGCGCTCAATAGCTCCATAGCGAGCAACAGATAAATTAGAAGACAACTGACTGGGTGAGTGATTAAGTCCTATTTTAGTAGGAATATCCAGGATGGACTTCAAGATCTAATAATCTACAAAGATGAAGATCATCAGAGTACTGACAACAGTGTATCGTTTGCGTTACTTCTGAGAAGTATCACCTATGGCCTCATCATTCAACCAAGTCAGTGAAACTGGGACAATCCTTCTATCAAGTTACTAAAACTAACAACAGTGAGTAACCTTCAACTGTTGGTTGGATTACCAAGTTAATATCCACAATGGATAAGTCTTCGAAAGAACATCTCACAGCTGCAACAGTCAAACATAAGGTTCCAGCCATGCAACACCAAGTTCTAGCTATGAACACCCACTCAAACAAATGGGGAGAAGACACTGAACCACATAAGCCAATACAACCAAGGTACAAACTTAATATCATCTGAAACATAACTACGAAACCAGATTACCTCAAGGTTCCAAACCCTGAACACCATCAGATAAAAGACCATATGAAAGCAGCTAAATGTCTCTACATCAGCAACAAGAGGAATCATCCAATTGTTTGCAAACCTGTTACTGTGCTGGATTTATTCATCTGTGGATATATGTAGGTATAGATCAATTGTGGCCCTAGTCACAGATACTACCATGAGATGCCTCTCAGTCATATAAAGTTCTACACTGGACTAGATAACAACGACTAACTCTTTGCTGGTCCAATGTCAACCCAAATGCCATGGGTTATAGACTCGCGACTTGGTGGGTGTAAAATCTTTGTTGAACTACTTGGGATTCTGATATTAAAAGCAGAGCAGCTGAATGGACGTCTACTTGGCACCATGTATGGTGAGATGGTAAAGTACCTTCTGCAGAGCTTAAGTGGAAATTCCGGAAAGTTAGACCAACCTGAGGCCCCAAATTTCAAACAAAGACACCGAGCCTACTGCAACAGAGTACTCGAATATTCTAGCCCGCGGAGGGATTTGTGATTGTGTGTAATTTCTATTCTTGGATTATAAAGTATGATTTGCACCAGCCAATTACCAGTGACTAAATAGTAAGAACATAACTGAGTGCATTAATTCGGTACCCAGATAATGGGGAAAAGGATCTAATCGACAGCAAAGGTGAACCCATAACCGCACACCAGGAGATAGACTCGATTAATTAATTTAATTAGTACAAAATGCTGTTTATGTGTTGGTAATTTTTTTCTGAAGGTAACAGGTCAGTAGTTTTTTTTCCAATGGTATAGATGGTATAGTATTTTGACACCAACTCATTATTTTTAACAATGAGAGAATGGTAAAAGGTGTCAGAAACATGTTATGTTGGGTTCTATTTAATATCTTTATTTGCCTTAATTATGAGGGAAAATGAAAGTAGACCCAATTTGTGGTTGTTGTGTTGTTTGTAATAACCTTGTTTTTTTTCTGGGGTCACTGGGTACTATGTTGTAATACTGCACATCATTCCCATGCCTGTCTGAAAATGCATAGTGTTTATTACACATATATATATGTAACTGCAGATCTTGAGTTAATACCTGAACTGTTTGTCCAAAAGTGTTGTGTACATCAAGTAAATGTGGTGTCCAACAAGTGGTTGTTTATATGTTGTGAGCAATCAATATCCTTCTAGCACTATAGAAAATTTAAAGGGTGATGAAGTGGGAAGGGAAACCTACACACAGATGCCATTGTTTCAAGGATTGAACTCTTTTCTCCTGGGATTTGTGGTAAATATCCCTGATCACCCTGCATTCTAACCAGTGACCAGAGAATCAATAAAACCCCCTAGACATTTTAACGAATTATTCTCAGGAATTAAAATCCACATCCCACAACTGTGAATAGAATTCATACATGTAGCTGTGAATTGAATTCCTATATGTAGCTGTAGAAGGAAATCTACATGTAGCTGTGAATGGAAATCTTACATGTAGCTGTGAATGGAAATCTTATTTGTAGCTGTGAATGGAATTCCTATATGTGGCTGTAAATGGAACCTACATGTAGCTTTGAACCACGGGGAAGAGATGGAAACTGACAGACCAGAAGACAGACTCTCTAACAGACAGAAACAATGAATCACACAAACAACGAAAGAAAGGTGGGAAAAGACCTCTTTTCTAACAAAGTTAACTATGAGCTTGATTTCTTATGGCGGGTGCGGTAGTAGAGTTGATATTTAGAATATGCTGTTAGTGTCATGAGCGCGGTTGGACTTGGGTTTGTCGTCTGCGGTCGTCGTCCGCTAACAGAAGATTAAATAAATACACACGTATTATTTGGCGCTCATAGAAGTAGGGGTAAGAATTATAGACAAGAGAATGTACTAGACAACATACAAATTTAAAGCTATAGTTACCGACCGGGATTCGAACCTGTCACCTTCTAATGACGACAGCGCCTCGCTGCAGGAACAAGTGTATTTCGGTGCATGACCCAATAGCCACCCCTTAAAAAGGTGTCTTCATTAGCCAGGTTTTTTATCCACATGAACCCATAACTATGAAATATGGACATAATTCTTATCCAACCGTTGTCATAGCACCATAGGTCTGAGAAATTTATGCTAAACCAGCATAAGTCAAATAACAAACACATAAGCGAATCAGACCGTAAGGCTTTGTCCAGTACAGTAACGAACATTTAAAGAAGAGAAATGATTGGTCGGTTCCAATGTTGTACACGTATTACACATAAATATCAATTGGGGAACCCTTTGAGCCCATTTAGACAATTAATTAATAAATTCGCACGTAATAGCACGTAATAGAGGAATAGACTGGCAATTATGCATGCGTACACTCAGATTTACAAAATGTGATGGTCTTATCACATTACATACCAATATCAGGTTCCTGATTCGGGACCGTTTGTATAGGGTGTATTTGTATGTAGTGTATTTCGGTGCATGACCCAATAGCCACCCCTTAAAAAGGTGTCTTCATTAGCCAGGCTTTTGATCCACATGAACCCATAACTATGAAATATGGACATAATTCTTATCCAACCGTTGTCATAGCACCATAGGTCTGAGAAATTTATGTTAAACCAGCATAAGTCAAATAACAAACACATAAGCGCATCAGACCGTAAGGCTTTGTCCAGTACAGTAACGAACATTTAAAGAAGAGAAATGATTGGTCGGTTCCAATGTTGTACACGTATTACACGTAAATATCAATTGGGGAACCCTTTGAGCCCATTTAGACAATTAATTAATAAATTCGCACGTAATAGAGGAATAGACTGGCAACTATGCATGCGCACACTCAGATTTACAAAATGTGATGGTCTTATCACATTACATACCAATATCAGGTTCCTGATTCGGGACCGTTTGTATAGGGTGTATTTGTAATGACTGGGGTTCTTGAAAACATTGCCGTTCCAAGTTTTGAATTCACCCTCTGTGGAATTCATGCAACAGGAAAGGTAAATGAATATTAAGAAGACACAGATTATGGTCGTCACTGGGAAGAAGGAAATACCACAATGTGATATACGAGTAGATGGGCATATTCTTAAACAAGTGAATCGATACTGTTATCTCGGCACAGTCATAGCATCTGATGGGAGATGCCTTGAAGAGATTAGAACAAGAATTACCATTGCGAAGGTAGCCTTTTGCAAGATGAAAAACATACTGACCAATAAAAAGATATCAACTGAAACGAGAAAAAGAGTGTTGAGGTGCTACATAGAACCTATACTTTTGTATGGATGTGAAGCGTGGACAATAAGCAGTCAAGCTGAAAAACAGCTGATGGCTGTGGAAATGTGGTTTCTGAGGAAAATGCAAAGAATACCATGGACGGACAGAAAAACCAATGAGCAAGTCCTTCAAGAAACAAATGAAGATCGTAAACTGATTAGAGTCATTAGACGTAGACAGTCAAAATTTTTTGGGCATGTTATGAGAAGAAATGACTTGGAGAACTTGGTGACAACTGGCAAGATCGAAGGGAAGAGACCAAGAGGGAGACCGAGAAGTAAATACCTGGATGGATTGGCCACATGGCATGGTCGAGACAGGAACACGGAGCTGATCCACGACTCTGGTGATCGAGTGAGATGGCAGAACATGACCGCCCACGCTTACCGGCATGGCACATGATGGATGGATGGAAAGGTAAATACAAAACTTGGAACGGCAATATTTTCGAAAACCCCACAATCATTAAAAATACACCCGTGCATAGTAAACATTGTCAACTAAGTACTCCCGTTTAAATAACTAAACAATTAGGTTGAAACACGTTTCGGTCGGCAAATTCGGACGCGCATTGTTAGTTGTGTACAAACAACAAATTCACACCACACAGCTGCACATGAAACTACTAACAAATTTGCGGCCAACGGTTGTCTGCTAAATTTAGCCTGCCATCCAGGAAAACGCCTGGCACATTGAAACTATAGGAACAATCCCAAATGGACGCGATGTTTATACAACCGGATGGGGAGATAAATGGGCATCGCCTCATAGATTAACAGGCATATCAGGTGTATAAGTGTATGAAGATAGACTGCATAGCGTGAGTAGCTGTTGTTTTAGTAAACCGCGCGATAAATTGTCTATTGCACGCCGTGAACAGCATTACTCATCTTGGTTTCCGCATGGTGTTTCTACTTCACGTACGCGTGGGCGTTGGTGAGAAAAACGCAGAGCTTGTATATTTGACTGTCCAAATCGGCAAATGTGGTAACAATGCGTGTATAGGACCGAGGTACTTGAAAATGCTTACGACCATCACAGGAACAACATTAGCTCACCGTGAACTAGCAATTCATCGGACGTTTAATATTTAACGGCACGTTGGTGTAACGGTTAGAAAGTTGCAATGACAATAGCATCAAGGTTTGATTCCTGGCCTGGCCGCTCAGAGTTAGTTGCATATCCTTTACAGATCGTTGCAGTCAACACCAGCAGTTCTTGCTGTTGTGATCTTTTGGCAAGTTTACGTTCAATAGTTTGGCATTGCTTTCTGAACGACCGGCACCCATACCATTTCATAAAAACCAACGTAAGGCGGTTTGCTGCCAAATCGCCTGAAGCTGTGCTTAGAACGCGGGTATGCTGGATTACGAACTGCGTAACCCCATCGTCACGGAGCAGAAAGGGAGGGAACGACTGGTAATCTATTCATCATTGCACTCAGGCCATTATAAAATGTAATGTTCCTATCGCAATACAGCCCCTCAGGAGGTTCCTGCTTTGAGACTTCTTTCATTGGCTGTTGTTGTTATTGTTGATCGCTTAACTGCTTAAATCACCACATACTGAGAATTACTGGAAGGCCCCGGTTAACGTCGGGGTTACGTTCTTGGAAAACGCGACTTTAAGCGAAACGACGTATAGTGAAACACTATACGGATGTATACACAGGTGACGACGTTATAGCGGAACGCAGCGACGTAAAGTGAAGTTATGTCACATTGTGACAACGACGTCATAGCGAAACGACGTAAACCGAAGCGACGTAAAGCGGGGCATTCCACTATTTAATAAACTCACATGTATTGACTGACGCTCACAGACGTGGAACGAACGAATTGTATTTTGAAATGGTCACAAATTAGGCTACGTTGCCCCGTCTTACATTCGGCCCTTCCAGTCACTCATCTTTCGTTCATAAATTCAACGGCTGTGTGATCACCTGCTCGAATACCCATCTCGGCATGAATTGTTTCCGTTCCTGTGGGCTTCCAGGTCGATGCTGCTTACAGTGCGTACCACGAAGTTTCCTGGGAAGTAAAGGCGGCCGAAGTGATCTTAATTACGTCATCAATCGGTTGTCGATGAGTTTAAAACGGTGGGGCTAGCACCATATTCGCAATTCGCTTGATGGCGTGAAAACGGGTCCTCTACTTACGTCTTTACCTACTCATGTTTCTTTTTGCATAAACCTTACAGGACGTTGCAGTCAATGTCAGCATTTTTCAGCTGCTGTTGATATACTAGGTAAGATTACGCTCAGTAGTTTGTCACTGCTTTCTGAGCGACCGGGTAACATACCCCGTAAGTTACCAACGCTGCGAGAACCGCTACCGATTCTCGTGCAGGTTACGTTACTCGCGAGAATATACGGGATTACGGAGAAAGACGTTAAAGCCTAGGCCAGGGAGACCTACTCATATTACCATTACTATAACCATTAACATTAATTAGTCTAAAATATATAAAATATTGCTCGTTCGCTCTCCCGTTCGTATTGTGAGTTTACAATATCAATAGTTTGTCAACGTTTCCTCTAAATTGACATTCCATTCCATCATGTGCCATGCCGATAAGCGTGGGCGGTCATGTTCTGCCATCTCACTCGATCACCAGAGTCGTGGATCAGCTCCGTGTTCCTGTCTCGACCGTGCCACGTGGCCAACCCATCCAGGTATTTTCAATTGACATTGGACACACATTTTTAGCCATAGCGCACACATTTTTTACTAGTTGTCAAACAAAAGATATAACAACGGAATATCAATAGGGGAACCTTTTAAGACCACTCAATCAATCATATGCCATGCCGGAAAGCGTGGGCGGTCATGACTCGCCATTTCACTCTATCACCAGCGTCGTGGATCAGCTCAGTGTTCCTGTCTCGTCCATGCCACGTGGCCAAGCCATCCAGGTATTTTCCTCTCGGTCTTCCACTAAGACTTCATAAATAAACACATGTATTGTTTGGCGCTCATTGAAGTAGAAGAAAGAAGTAGAGACTAGAGCAGTGGTTCTCAACCTTATGTGGTCCATGCCCCCCCCCCTTTCACCATATGTTCAGAACGTCATTCCTCCCCTTTCGTATTTTCTCCCTATAAATACCCCCCTCCCCTCTTACACAGTATACGTAAAAATGAAAGCTAAATTTAATAACACATACAAGAAGAAGTCTAGACGACCACATAAAACGTGATTTGCGGGTCTACTTACATTATAAAACGAAGTTCAGAAGGGTGAGAAGTACAGAACAGTAAAGTACGGAGGAAATAAAAAAAACAATATTAAGTAATCAGTTCTTGCATTTACGCGATCTTGAAATAATCTTAATTCCCCCCTTCGAAACCCTAAAATTCCCTCCTAGGGGGGACTTCCCCACCGGTTGAGAACCACTGGACTAGAGGATGCACTAGACATCATAACAATTGATAGCGATAGTTATCCGGCAGGGATTCGAACCTGTTACCTCTAAATGACGACAGTGCTCGCTGCGGGAACAAGAGTATTTCGACGCATGACCAACTAGACAACTAGACAGCAAGCAGGCAATCAGACAGATGCACGCGCGGACATAAGGAGAATGAACTGAAGGACGGTGATAAATTGTCAGATTTTACAGTGATAAACTGTCAGATTTGATGTTCATAAATTGTCAGACTTGACTATCTCTCGCATATACATATTCTTTTTCTTCTACTACTACCACTTCTTCTTCTTCTTCTTCTTCTTCTTCTTCTTCTTCTTCTTCTTCGTCGTCGTCTTCTTCTTCTTTATCATCTTTCTTCTTCCCTTCCTCCTTCTTCTTCTACTTCTACTTCTCCTCCTGCTTGTCCTTCTTCTTCTTCTTCTTCTTCTTCTTCTTCTTCTTCTTCTTCTCTCTCTCTCTCTCTCTCTCTCTCTCTCTCTCTCTCTCTCTCTCTCTCTCTCTCTCTCTCTCTCTCTCTCTCTCTCTCTCTCTCTCTCTCTCGTTCTATATTCCCAAGCTTTTAGCCAAAGCACTGCATTTATATCCTTCCTTGATATAATCGGATGTTTACAATGAGTTGTTTCCTCCCTGGTGTTTGATCCACTTGCGAGTACTTACAGTTACCCTCCCCTACATACACATCTACGCACACACCCTTTCACTTCTACACAAACATTCACACATACAAACACTTACTGTTGTTCTAAGCGGTATATGCCCACACCACACCATTGATAACAGTTCGGAGATTGACAACGGACTGATGACAGGCACACAACTAGATACAGACACATGAACATCAGGGGACAATGTGACATTACCTCCCAGTTATTTTGTGTTGTAAAGATATAAATCCTTTCATTGTGTTGCAAATAATGGCAGGCAAAACGACCGTTTTCTTCGCTTCTTTATACCACGCGACCAGCGGGAAACCTCGCGCACCCTAGGTGGCTGCATAACTTAGCCCCAACCGTGGTGACATAGAGCTAATTTGAGTCTACATTGAGTACGGCATAGTCTATACCGTATAGAAGATGGTAGACAGACAGACAGACAGACAGACAGACAGACAGACAGACAGACAGGCAGGCAGGCAGGCAGACAGAACGAAGGATGGGAGGACGGACGCACACATATGCAGAGAGACGGACAGGCATTTAGGTAGGTAGGTAGGTAGGTAGGTAGGTAGGTGGGTAGGTAGGTGAATAATTACTATATGTTTAGAGTTATATTTAGATAGATACATTAATAAGTAGATGAAGGTAAATTGATTAACCAATGAATTTACGCCATTATGTTAAACTGCGCCAATAAAAGACATCTAACGACATAATCTAATAAAAACCAAAATGTGGAAAACAGTATAGGGCAATGAAGCTAGGGTACACCAACTTTATCATTGGTCTGACAATATCAATATGTGGTCAGCAAACAGCTCAGCGAAATACGCAACTAGCTCTCATGTCAGGAGACACTGGACATCATTAAAGCTAACCGTCCCTGCGGAGATGCCACTGGATGAATTATGATGATTAATAAAACACTTGTATGTTTGTCTATTTGTATGTAACGATGTATGTAACAATGCTTATTCTCATATTTTCAGTCCATGCCCTCTCTGTATGTTTGTCTGTCTCAGTGTATGCATGTATATTTGGACTTTCATGTCCATGCAGACGACATTCATAAAGTCAACCATCCATCCACCCATATTATAAAATTCAAATTGTTCTTCAGGCATTGTCGCATTATAAAGAGCACATATATTAGGTCATCTTTTGAGAATGGTTTACCATTTCCAATCCTCCACGCTGTTCTCCAAACTCAGAGGACACATTTATGCATTTATGCCTATTACCACCTCCCCCCCCCCCCTCCCAACCGTTTTCCCCTTAAACAACCCTCCACCCTCGCTTCACCGCCCACCCATTTCCTCCTCTTTACTGGGGGTTGATTGCATTTTCCGGCAAAGGACATGCCATTAGTTAACAAACAGATACAATATACAGATGTTATGTACTAATAGACGAAGTATACAGATGTTAAGTATTAATAAACGAATTATGGAAACGTTGTGTACTAAAGAAGAAGTATAGAGATGTTATATACTAATAGACGAAGTATAGAGATGTTATGTACTAATAGATGAAGTATACATATGTTATGTACTAATAGATGAAGTATAGAGATGTTATGTACTAATAGATGAAGTATAGAGATGTTATGTACTAATAGATGAAGTATAGAGATGTTGTGTACTAATTGACGAAGTATACATATGTTATGTGCTAACAGACGAAGTAAACATGTGTTATGTGCTAATAGACGAGGTATACAGATCATGTACATAAATAGAAGCAGCACAAACATATTACATACAAAAAAGTGTAAATAATATTGTACGCACTAATACACAGATACATAAATTGTACGTACTAGCAGATACAGTATTGAGATACTATCTTAAAGATAGCATAAACTAACAGACAACCGTCGGTTACACAATTACGTCAATTACAGACCAGGCATCTTGTATAGCACTACTTGACATCTCCATTAGACAAATCACAAACAGATATTGGTCAAGACTATGGTAACAAACAAGAACTAGCCTGAAATATCACAACATCAAAGAAACATGAAGCGTTAACAGACCTGTACTATAACCGAGCAACTGAACAGCTCGTGCACAACTGACAGCTCCGGTGTTGGCATCACAGCGTGAGGCACAACTACATACAAGAATTACTCAATCATCTGTGAGCACATTACGATATCGACAGACGTGTTTGTTGGAACCTTTAAAGCTGTTTTCAGAAATCCTCACTAATAAATATCCATCGAAGGGAATGTCAGAATTTCACTACTAGAAAATTAAATAATGCAACACAGATGGCGGTTTTAGCTTGAAGGCTTCGGTTATATATGAAGAGACTATTGTTGTGTGCTTCTGCGAAACGAAGCACTATTTTCTCTCCACTCCAGCCGAGCACAAACTGTGCAGAAAGCCGTTTGGCGGAACCGGGTTCTCGCGTTCGCTGAAAGGGAGAGCACAGCCGTACAGAAACGAGCTGGTTTTCCTATAAGAGGTGGGGTGGTTGGCGGTTGGTGTCTGTGTATAGTGATAGTCCATGCGCGCTGTTCGCGGCCGTCAGTGGGTGGTCGGCCAGGGAAATGACTGCCAGGCCAGCTGCGTCTTCGTATTTTGCTCTTGGAAAAATTGCTGGGAACCGGTCAATAATACAGGAACCAGTCAATACAATGACAGGAATGTATACAGACAGTAGCCTGGCCAGGTTTTTGGGAAACCCGCGGCCATTTTGTGACTAATTGCTAGTCATAACTTCTCTCATTTTACTTTCATATTCTAAACTCAACACGCGCGGACGCGCGCAAACACACAAGTATACACACATGTATGTATGCGCATGAATGTACACAGAAAAAGATCTTATTCTACATGTATGGTCAGATTATGTGAAAAATATTTATGATGATAACAAAGATGAACAGTATGATATTCGAATTAATAATTTAGGACCGCCAATTTCGAAGTTGGAGGTTCGGAATGTACTTAACCATATGAAAACTGGCACGGCTCCCGGTTCAAATAACATCATAACAGAAATGATTAATGCTTTAGAAGAATATGGAATAGATTAAGTCACCAGACTGCTGAACACAATTCAATATATGATACCTGTCTCACATTTTTCTGTATCTCATTTTCTCTGTCTCTCATGTCTTTCTGTCTTTCAATCTTTTCTGCCTCTGTCACACATTTTTCTCTGTCACACATTTTTTTTCTGTCACATATTTTTCTCTGTCACACATTTTTCTCTGCCACGCAGTCGTTCTAGAATGAATAAATTGATTGGACGGGATTAATCGACGGCGGCGGCAGCAACAACAATAGCAACAATATTAGTTTTTATTTCCATTCCATGGTTTCCAAAAGTTATCTTTTCCCCCAAAAGTAATCACTTACATTTTGATTGTCACCGCTCGATGATTCATTTCGATGGGTATTCCCTTGGTAACATACGTCTCCAGGACCTCAGCTAAGTGACTTTTATGATAACTTTAGTCTATTATACGATATGGACAACAGTCACCTTCGAATTAATAGGACTGTGAGGGTAAAACCATGGGCAGCTGCTTTGGTGGCTGACTAGTCACAGGACTATCATTCTGAGCCAGTGATGGACCCTACTATAACTTCTCCTTGAGGTTGAATGGGGTAGAGATAATGGTGAAATCGAAATCGAAAATAGATATCAATGTCGTTTTGTAGTGTGTGTGTGTGTGTGTGTGTGTGTGTGTGCGTGCGTGCGTGCGTGTGTGCGTGTGTGTGTGTGTGTGTGTGTGTGTGTGTGTGTGTGTGTGTGTGTGTGTGTTGACGAAGGCCTTCTAGTCGCAACGTCCATTCTGCCACTTGGGATTGTGTTCTTACGACGCTGACCTATTGCACTTTCTTTTTGAATCATCAGAAACAGTAACTAAAGTCTGTTTACTTTTGTCTGCCCCAATATAAAATTCCATATCTCAGTAACCAACTGAGGGAAAATGATGAGATTTAGCATATAACCTTATCATTATGTCCACCCAACAAAAAAATTTTTGTTCTGGAAATTGTACAGCAGATGTCAAAGTTTGTTTACATGCGGTATATAATTTACGGGTCAGAGATGAAGTGCGCATTATTAAATGTATTACGTCTTCACACGAAACAGTAGCGTTGAATAGTTAATTTTCTCGTGGAACATGGGTTTGGCCTTATGACAAAAACCTCGCGTAGTGGAACGGGACTTTGCTGTAAAACAAGTTTGTTAGCTAGAAATCACTAGTTTTTTACAAAAAAAAAAAAAAAAAAATTAAAGAAATGTCGCCCTTTCCCATGATTTAAGTTGCTTTTGGACCTATCAAAGACATATTCCTTGGGTTAGTTAGTTAGTTAGTCTTTTCTCTTGAGCCTAAGTCGGTGCATAGGGCAGAAGTCATGGCTCTCCATGTCTGGCGGTTCGCTGTTGTAGATCTTGGATGTTCACTTGGCCGTTGAATGAGCCTTCTCTGATGATGGTTCTACGCAGGGTCTCACTTGGTCTTCCCCGTTTTCTTTTCCCTACTGGTGACCATATGAGAGCTTGGTAGGGGAGTCTTGTCTTGTCCATTCTGAGTACATGGCCGATGTCGTTCCAACGGCGTTTTCTTATAAAATTGGATACAATATCTTGCTTAGTCTCTTGTCTTATTTGCGCATTGGTTTTGAAATCTGTCTACTAGATGTTTAGAATTCTTCTAAGACATTTGTTCTCAAAATTGTCTAATTTTTTTTATCTAAAGCTACCGTTGATTTCTAACTCTCACATCCATACGTTAGCACTGGAATTACACAAGAATTGAAGATTTTAAGTTTCGTATGTTGGCTGAGTGACTTTGACTTCCAGATGTTTAACAGTTTATTGAAGGCACCAGATGCCAGTGAGATTCTAGATAATATTTCTGGTGTTGAATCCCCTGTAGATGCCATTTTGCTTCCTAGGTATATGAAGCTATTGATTTTTTAAAGAACATGGTTGCTTAATTTGGTGTCGTCTGAACTGTTGGTAAGATCAATAGTTTTTGTTTTTGTGGTGTTAATTTGGAGACCAATTTGTCCTGAAACATTTTGGAGATAGTTTATTTTCTCTTGGGCATCTGGGTGTATTGAACTCAAAAGCACTAATATAAGACGGCAGGAAAAATTTCATAATGATGCAACAGACAGTTTTCAAAATAATTGATCGTGAATGAAGGCATTCATTTCTGGACAGACTATACCCCTGTGTTAAAAACGCTATCAGTTAAAAATTCCTATTGAGGAAGTAAGTCACGTGATCACTGATAATCAAAGGCGCAATATCTAAAGCAGTGCAGACGGGGATAGAAGGGGAGATTACCGTGTTCATTAGCCATCAGAGGTCGACCCGGACTTTGAATGATGGCTCCCTAGGGCAACTCCTAAAGGGGGTTACTTGATTGTTCAACAGTATCAATGTGCCAGTTTGCGTGTCACTAGAGTTTATATGTCGTATGTGTTAGGGTCTTACATTTGGTGATTGAATAGCACATGGGTGGGGATGTGGCAAATGTCACATTGACCGGCTTCACTTAGGAAAGTCGGGTGCATTTCTGTTACATTCAAGATTGACTGACTGATTGATTTATTGAATTAATCGACGCCATATCACATACATAAATGCACCGTACTCTGTCTCTGTCAATAAATACCCAAGTGTAGGATGGATACTTTTTTTTTGCGCTCGCTCGCTTTGAACTCAAGCGTAGTCCATACACACTATTTATAGTAGAGATAGACTATATTTTGCGGTTGGTTAGATTTCAATATTGAGTGTCCCTCGCCATCAGGCGAACCCACTCCGACTTCAGAGGTACTTATAATTAACGTCCCCAAGTCAAGGACGACAGGTCAACATTTTAGTCCAGTTGTCCTGTGTAGGGGTTGAACCGCTTACCTCGGCCTTAGCACACCGGATGTTTAAGAACACGCGTTTTTATCCATTCGGTCATGCGGGCCTGTGGATGGCTACTTCTTCCTGTATTGATTATGAATAGGTGTAGTCGTCCCCGTCTTTAAACAGGCCTAACACATCCACACGTAATGCCAAGGAGCACAACTCTTAGTGTGATTAATTCGTCAACTTAGGTATCAATCTATAGCAACTAGTCATTTGTGAGGCGTATTATATATCCTGCTCTAATAGAGTAAATAGCTGAAATAAGGTGAGAAAATTCTGTGGGTTCAACTTTTCACTTGGAACATTGAGGAGCATTTTGTGTGATATTCACTGCCACAGAAACGTAGCATTATTTGGTGATCCGTTGCCGCAAAGTTGGACCCGCTACTAGCTACTAGCTACTAACTAACTGAACTGAACTCTCCATCTTATATTGGGCTTGTGAACTATGAAACACTCTGTTGCAGCATCGATGGGGAATGCCGTTGGAAACTGATGAGGCACAATGAGATCCCACAAGAAATCATTCACTTATCAGATTCAGTGCCAGACCAAAAAAAAAAAAAAAACGAGGTTTGGACCAAACATGGTACACAATCAAATGAACAAGTATTAAAATGTTAATTTCCATTCCGGTCTCCGTGGCCAAAGCCTTGCGAACGCGGTTCGTTAGCCACTTACCAGGCGTTCGAAACGCAGCCGCGACCGATTTGTGCAGCAGACCGTGTCGCGTTGTGTTATAACGTGCTGGTATGGGAGCCGGTCGTTCAGAAAGCAATGGCAAACTAAATAATATTTTGCATATCCTTAACAGGACATCGCTGTCAACATCTTTCAGCTGAGTGTTGATTTCTTGGCAAGATTACGCTCAGTAGTTTGCCACTGCTTTCTGAGCGATCGGCTCCATACTCTCATAAGTCACTGGCGCGACTCGAACCGCTTCCAATTTTCGTGCGCTCACGTCAACCACGAGAGTATTCGGAGTTACGGACAAAGCTGCTAACCTCTCGACTAGGGAGATCGGCAATGGCAAACTACTGAACGTAAAAACTTGCATAGTACATCAACGGCAGCTGAAAAATGCTGGTGTTGACTGTAATGTCCTGTAAGGGATATGCAACATTTAAAAAAAAGCATTGAAATTGCGAAAGATGCTAGGAAACAAAACAGATAACACGATGACTAATATGGCGATATATTGTCTTTCTGTCAAAATGGAAGGTCACATTTGGCGATATATTATCCTTTGACACTGAATCAGCTAATAAGGGCAACACAAAGGGTGTATTTTTTATTGACTGTACAGTGTTTGAAAATATTACCGGTCTAAGTTTTGCATTTACCCTCTGTAAAGTTCATGCAGCATAATGGGTAAATACAAAACTTGGACTGGCAATATTTTCAAACACTGCACAATCATTAAAAAAACACCCGGTATAATGACATGATGTTAGCAATTAGCCCTGATGGAAAACAAACAGATCAGCTTGAAATAAGACCTTCAGTATGTCAGGGATCCATTTTGTCAACTTTATTATTTTCACCGACTGCTGGATTATGAAGACAGCAGTAACTGTCACCAGACATGGAATTAAGTTGGCTCTAGAGGAGCAGGTTGAAGATCTTGTCTTCACTGATGACATTACCTTCCTGTCGATTGCTAGCATTCGTGGTTAGCTACGGGAGGAAAAGACCGGCCAGCTGTTCCTGCGGGATTTCAGGCCTACAAGGATGTGATGGTCCTAACACTTCACGTACCTACATGAGGGTCAGCATAGGCCAATGAATAAGAGCACTGGCTCTTAAATTTCCGATGTGCTGATGACGTGGTAGCGGGTTCGTCCCCAACACCAGTTAGTTGGACTAACATGTTGACATCTCGTTCTTGAACTGGGGACATAAATTACAAGTACCTCTGAAGCCGGAGTGGGTTCGCCTGAGGGACAGTGGTAATAGAAAAAAACTATCCTCACCCAAAGATCAGGCCAGCGTAGACTGCTCGACTTCAAAGCAAGTGCAGGGGGACAAACATACCCACGGCAGGTTCATGCTACAGGAATTTTTTTTTTAATTTGTAGTATTGTTGAACTTAGATGATTTCACAGCCATTTATCATCAACTGGTTTTGGGTCGTCAAAAAAAAAAAAACAACTGTCATTTACTGCCAGTATAGTCCTTGCGGTGTATGGCAGGGGGGTCTTGAGCCTGAGGAATTCAGGCCGCCTGGCTAGTGCAGTCGCCGCGTGCAGGATAGAGTTTTATTTTTGCCGCGGGGGTTCGTAATCCCGCATACAGCGTTCGAAACACAGCTGTGGGTGATTTGACAGCAGACACCCTTGCGTTGGTATTTTAATGCAATGGTATGAATGCCGATCGTTCAGAAAGCAATGGCAAACTGCTGAACGTAAACTTGCCAAGAAATCACAAACAACCAACGAATGCTGGGGTTGACTACGACATCCTGTAAAGGATATGCAACTTATCTAAAACTTTATCATCATTGCCATTCATATCTCCACACAATCTTCCCTATAATAAACCCCTCAGCGCACAGTCTAACTCTGCAAAGTCTATATTGATTACAGAAAACCCCCATGCTCCTGATGGGCAGCGTTTGTTTCCTGACCATGACGAACTTCAGTACGCACGTGTGCACTCTAATTATCCAGGTTGATTCATTTAGTTGCAATTCCAGGCATCTACCCATCTCTCTAATTGCGATGATAATGTACTCGACCCATGAGTTAAGCTCTCGGTTATAATGGCGAGCAGCCTATCTGCCCTTTCAGCGCTCACAACGCCCGGGGTGCCTAGTACCAAGATGAATCGTTGACCTTTAATGTAATAACAGCCAGCGATTGCGTATTGTGCTATCTGTTCTATGTTGTGTACTGCGTGAGTTCTATAGCTCTGGTTCAGATATTCTTATTAAATTAATGGGGTAATTTGTGTAGGGTTACATGGTAATTTAGGAGCTAGAAGGGATCAGGAGGGATTTCTTCTCACTGAATATTTCAATTTTAGCGAGTTAATCACAGTCAGCTGGTCTCCCTGGCCTAGGGTTTAAACGACTTTCTCCGTAATACCGTTTATCCACGTAGGATAACGCAGCGCGCGAGAATTGGAAGCGGTTCTCACCGCCTTGGTAACTTACGGGATAAGTGAGCCAGCCGGCAGCTCAGAAAGCAATGGCAAACTAGACAGCGTAATCTTGCCAATAAATCAACGAAAGCGGCAAAATGCTGGTGTTGACAGCGATGTCCTGTAAAGGATATGCGGAAAAAAAAACATCACAATCAGCCGATCTCCGTTTCGAAGGGCTTACGAACGGGGTTCGTGATCACGCATACCGCATTCGAAACATAGCTGCGCGCGATTTGGCAGCGGACCGCGTTGCGCTGGTTTTTTACGTAAATGGTATGGGCGCCGGTCGTTCAGAAAGCAATGGCAAACTACTCACCGTAAACTTGCCAAGACCTAAACAACAGCAAAAAATGCTGGTATTGACTGCAGATATCCTGTAAAGCATATGCAACTATTTTTAAAAAAAAACTAATCACAATCAACCAGTCTCCCTGGCCTAGAGGTTAACGTCTTTCTCTGTAATCCCGTATATTCTTGTGAGCAACGTAACCTGCGCGCGAATCGGTAGCGGTTCTCGCCGTGTTGGTAACTTACGGGGTATGTGAGCCGGTCGCTCAGAAAGCAATGGCAGACTACTGAGCGTAATCTTGCCTAGTATATCAACAGCAGATGAAAAATGCTGATATTGACTGCAACGTCCTGTAAGGAATATGCGAAGGAAAAAAAAATCAACTCTACTCCACGGACAAGGTTTTCATATGAGACATTGCTGTCGTGGTCGATAGGCTAGAGTTTGTCAGTTTGCGCTGAGTGAATTAAATCATATTAGCCTCACAATTTTTGTCTTCCTTTTTATTATGATTTCATGCTTATGTAATCAACAATGAGGCTTAAGAAAGATAATAGAACTCGCTATCACATTTTCCCATATCGGAAAGAGATTGTTGTTAAACAGTCTGGAACAAGATGTTACACATGATTCATAACACCGCAATAATTGATTACATTGTGAAGTTTTACAACGTAAATTTATACACACACTCTAAAACGAGGTAGCATATGTTTACATTAGTTAGACTCTTTCACTAGTTCATGCTTATGTAATCAACATTGAGGCTTAAGAAAGATAATAGAACTCGCTATCACATTTTCCCATATCGGAAAGAGATTGTTGTTAAACAGTCTGGAACAAGATGCTACACATGATTCATAACACTGCAATAATTGATTACATTGTAAAGTTTTACAACGTAAATTTATACACACACTCTAAAACGAGGTAGGATATGTTTACATTACTTAGACTCTTTCACTAGTTTTGCTTGTTTTGGTAGCGTCGTGAACCAAATTATCTCTTTTTTCTCTTGTGAATGATGATCGACTCTCATGCAGTTGTCTGGTTGGTTCATTATATTTGGTTACACTTGAGTTTCACTAAGTGTTGTCAAGTGTTGGAATCTCAATCCACCTTCGGCGACTGTAGAGCAACATATGCTTCATAGACTCTTTCCCAAGTATTACTTGTACTGTAGTAAAAGTGCGTTAAGTACACACTGTTATTTTTCGGTCACCTTCACTCTTATGGAAACTGTATACTGTTTATGTTAACGCTTTCTAGCATTTAATTATAAAAGCTTAGAATGTATGCGGCTGTCTCCCTGGCGAATAGGTTAAGGACGCTGTTCGTAATCTCGTATACCCACGTACGAAACACAGCTGTGCGACATTCGGCAGCGGATTGCGTCGCGTTGGTTTCTTACGGAAAGGTATGTGAACCGGTCGTTCAGAAAGCAATGGCAAACTAATGAACGTAAAACTTGCCATTACATCAAAAGCAGCTGAATAATGCTGGTGTTGACTGCAATGTCCTGTAAATAGGATGTATGTACGTATCTTTTTCTCACACGATACAAAGAAAGAAAGAAAACTGGAATAGAAAAACAGCTATAGAGTGAAGTTATAACTAGGATACATTGTGTTAATGACACAAATCCTATGATAGAAAGAGTGACAGAATAGCATTCTATTCTGTCACTCTTTCTATCATAGGATTTGTGTAACAAATGTATGTGATAAAAAGAGATAAAATTGTAACTAGAATAAAGTGGGTTAATAATAACTGTCTACGATAGAAGAGGTAAACATGATAACTATAACTTGATTAGAGTAGATTAATGTAACAGCTATCTGTGATAGAAAGCGTGAAGTTATAACTAGAATAAAGTGGGTTAATACAACACATATCTGAGACAAACAGAGTTGAGTTTCTTCTTCTTCTTCTTCTTCTTCTTCTTCTTCTTCTTCTTCGTTCATCCAGAGTTTTTTTTTTTCCGGATGTGATTGCGTTGTGCCTGTTTACAGCAGAGCTGCGTTCTTGCGCCGTTAGGCCGACACATCCGACTTCTGCGGGCATTTGTTGACCGGGTTAACCTTCCCGGGAGTTGAGTTTAATACTAGGATGAAATTGGTTAATGTAATAACTGTCTGTGATAGAAAGAGTGAAAGTTATAAGTAAATTAGAGTGGGTTATGGTAAATCTTTCTGTAGTAGAAAACTTATATTAATTAATTTATAACTTAGATTATAAATGTAACTGTAATAACTGTCTGTGACAGAAGGAGTGAAATTAGAGTGGGTTAATGTAACAACTGTCTGTGATAGAAAGAGTGAAAGTTACAAGGACAGTAGAGTGGGTTCGGGTAACACTTTCTGGACTGGAGAAGCTGTGAAATTTATAACATAGATTACAAACCTTACTGTGACGACTGTCTGTGATAGAAGGCGTGAAAATTATATATATAAGATAGAGTGTGGATAATGTAACAACTGTCTGTAGTAAAAGTCGTAAAAGCTATAACTGGCTAAAGTAGGTTACTGTTACAACTATCTGAGGCAGAAGTTGTGGAAGTTATAACTGGGTTAAAGTAGATCACCGTAACAACAATCTGGGGCAGAAGTTGTAACTGGATAAGGTAGGTTATTGTAACAACTTTCTGGGGTAGAAGTTGTGCAAGTTATAACTGGACAGAGTACGTTACTATAAAAACTGTCTGGGGCAGAAGTTGAGGAAGTTGTAACTACAAAATAATGCGCTAATGTAACGGCTGTCCTGGGCAGCAGTTGTGGAAATTATAACTACAATTGAATGCGCTTTTGTAACAGCTGTTTGGGGCAGCAGTTGTGGAAGTTATAACTAAAATAAAGTTGTTAATCTAACAAACTGTCCGGACATGGGCTGCTAAATTATTTTCAGAGATATGATCTCTGAACGAATTATACCGGAGGCGATATCAATCGGGTATTCTCAAATTAAACTAGCAATGGGCAGGTCGTCTATGTTAACTTTTGATCTGTCTGATAGAAGCAGTCACAAGATAACAAAAATGCCCTGCCCGATGTCCATTTGGGAATTGCGTTATTATCTTCTACATCTGGAATGAATATGCAGACCAGTGTCCATTGTGACACAAATGAACAACCAAAGAGCCTCAAAGGAGCTTCTATAAATAGGAATTCCCCTCCTTGACGACAACGCACATCCATCCAAGCTACCAATAACAACTGTCCATTTTCTCCCGAGTTGTCCAGTTTCTGAATTCCCGAGTAGAAAGGAATGTAACCTTCAAGCACGCAACGCTTCCATTTCGCCAGTTGTTGGTCTTTCTTTTCTTGCCGGTTCTTCCTCATCTCCACCCAAGGGAGCGTGAATAATCAAACGTAGGACACTGTAGCTATTATAGCCTTTTATGCAAAGGAATAATGCATAGGTCTTATATCGGCAGATGCCTAGTCCTTCTCAGAAGTCAGTTGGACATCTCATTCAGAAAGCAATGGCAAACTACTGAACGTAAAATTGCCTAGATAATCAGTCAACCTTGGGGTGATCGTAACATCCAGTAAAAAAAGACATGCAAAATTATATAGAGTGTAATTTTAATGACTTTGCAGTGTTTGAAAATATTACCGGTCAAAGTTTTGTATTCACCCTCTGTAAAGTTCATGCAACATAATAGGTAAATACAAAACTTTGACCGGCAATATCTGCAAACACTGCATAGCCATTAAAAATACACCCTGTATTCATCACATACCTGAACTCACAACTATGGAATGCAGACATAATTCGTATCTAACCATTGAAACGACACCATAGGTCACCGAAGGTATAATATATACACCAAACAAACTTTCTTGCATATCCTTTACAGGACGTAGCAGTAAACCCCAGCATTTGTTTTTCGCTGTTCGTGATTCCTGAGCAAGTTTACGTTCTGTAGTTTGTCATTGCTTTCTGAACGACCGGCACCCATACCATTTAATTTAAAAAAAAAAAAAAACAACAACGTAAGGCGGCCTACTGCCAAACCGCCCGCAACTGTGTTTCGAAAGCGGACATGTGGGATTACGAACTGTGTCCGTAACCTCTTGGCCACGGAGCAGGGCATACGATAATGCTGTGTAATAAACAGATTATTCCGAGTAAGTAACGTCAACAATCTGTGGTAGGGATAAAATGAATCAATCTACGAGTGCAAAGCCACATATCTCAGTGTTTGTTCTTGGCGAAAGTCAACTTCCAAATGTGTGGCTTTCCTCAGCGGAAACGAAGAACGTGGTGCATCTTGGGATCAAGGTAGTGAAAGCCACGTGAATGACGACCACTGTGTCATTTCTTTCTTTCTTTCTTCTTTCTTTCTTTCTTCTTTCTTTCTGTATATCCATCCATCCATCCATCCAGCTGTCTATCCAGCTGTATATCTGCATGTCTGTCTGTCCGTATATATATATATATATATATATATATATATATATATATATATATATATATGTGTGTGTGTGTGTGTGTGTGAGTTTGTGTGTGTGTGTGGTTTGTCTGTTTGTTACATGAGCGTTTGTGCAACGAGTGGAATGTGTTACTGTACATTTGTAAACTTTGTCTGTGTGTTGGTCTGTGTGTGTGTGTTTGTGGGTGGATGTGTATTATATGTGTGTAAATTTGTGTTTATATTTGTTCTTTGCTTTATGGATCAATGAGCATACAAGGGCCTGAGATAAAGAGCGGGAGAGAGGAAGAGAGAGAAAGTAAGAGAGAGAGAGAGAGAGAGGGGAGAGAGAGAGAGAGAGGGAGAGAGAGAGAGAGACAGTTAGTGTGTCATTGTGAGTGGATATGTGTCTCTGAGAGAGTGTGTACTGGTGTGATATTGAGTGGTGTATGCCTATGAGTGTTTGTGTAAATGATGTATGTATACATGAATGTGTGTGTATTAACATTATGTACGTGTTTATACGAGTGCAAGTGTGTGTGTGTGAATGCGTGTGTATATCTGTCTGCCCGCCTGCCTGTCTCATAACATAATAATATATATTGTTTATGTTCACATCATTAATTGTATAATGTTTGTTCTATGTGAATGTAACATACACAATACATAATTTAAGTGCGAAAGATGAATGGTTGAAAACGCCGAATGCAGGACGACCTCGCGTGCCGAATTTGTGAACCTTTAATAATAAAGCTCGTTCATTCTATCTGTCTGTCTTTCGATAAAAGAAACCAATTGTTCAATGTAAATGACGTCAACAAATACTGATAGGGACAACATACACGATATTTCATACATCATGTTCCCAGTCAAATAAATGTTCTAACCTAAGTAAATTCCTCAGCAGAAACAAATGAGCGTCGTACATTTTGAATTCAAGGTAGTTAAAGCCACGAGAATGACGATTACCATGTAGTTATTGATACCGACAAACCAATGGCCATAAGATGACGACGGGGACATAATGACCACTTCTTGTGGACCACCTCGCTTACAGTGGAATCTTCACGTCTAAGCTCAGCACCAGACCAAAGATGTCAAAAGCTCTCGGCTCTATTCAACACGTTGGAAGTCTCTTCATATTGCCACCGGACTACAACAGCCTGCATCACGAGAAGCAAACACTTGAGATAACTTCAGGACTAATAAGCTGATTGCTTCCATTCACTTGGGCACACCCGGAAATCGTGCAGCCTCCACACACAGTCGTCTGACGTGTGGTCATGTGACGCAGAAGGCGGGCTTCGCCGGAGAGATCTGGTCTGTTCACACAGAGCCATGTTGTACAGCCACGAGAGACTTGTCTAAGATGAACTGATGTGCACCTTTTAATTTCATACATTTATCCAAGCCCAGTAGTTTGAGTCGCTTAGTTGTTCTACGCCCGCCTCTCAGTGGAGCACACGTGGAATAATTCACCATACAAGTAAAAAAAAAAAAAAAAGTATGGTGTACTGCCTACCATCCTACATAATCATGGGGTAGTTCATCGGATGCCTAGCATTCACAGATAATCGCGAAAAACATAGGATCTACGTTTTTTTTTTTTTTTGCATATCCTTTACAGGACATTGCTGTCAACATCAGCATCTTTCAGCTGATTGTTGTTTTCTTGGCAAGATTACGCTCATTAGTTTGCCATTGCTTTCTGAGCGGCCAGCTCACATACCCCGTAAGTTACCGACGCGATTCGAACCACTGCTGATTCTCACCGTCGTCACGTTACCTACGAGAGTATACGAGATTACAGAGAAAAGTCGCTAACCTCTAGGCCAGGAAGCCGACAGGATCTACGTGCACTGTACAAAATCAATCGACATTTGGAAGTGGTAAAAAGCAGGCCGAATAGCTACTTCCCGGGCTAAATTGCAAAATGAGAAAACCGTTGAATCCAAAGACCGTGTGGCGTTCGTGGTCATGTCTGTCCACAGCCTTCTTCTCGTGTGCTGACGATCATTTCTGTCACTGATGTTACTGCATGCTATGATGTAAAACTATCCATCTTCTCTTTTGGTCCCCCTCTGCTGCCTCTCCTACCCTGCAGCTTTCTCTTTGTGACGACATACTCCAGATTTTCCCTTCTTATGGTAAGCTCAAAGAATGTGGATCTTTTCCTTCTGTTGCGAGTATGCAGTCCTCTTTGTGATTCAACGTGTTTCAAAATGTATTCATTACCCTTTCTATCCGTCCACGTCGTTCTTGTCATACTTCTATAAAACCACATTTTCGGGGCCTCCACATAATTACTCCCTTGTCTGCTAATTGTCCATGATTCCCTTCCGTACATCAGGAATGACTCAATATAGAAATCTTTTCATAATCTCCATTGACAAAGATACACTGCAAAGAAAATTCGTTATCTTGTGAAAACCTACCTGCAGGACAGAACCGCCTGTGATAGGTCCAACCTATGGGGATAAATGTGTGCGCTGACAGCGATCTTAAAATAATTATATAACGCGGACTCCGTGGCCAAAGGCTTGCGAACGCGGTTCGTGAGCCGCTTACCAGGCGTTCGAAACTCAGCTGCAGACTGTGTCGCGTTGTGTTATAACGTGTTGGTATGTGAGCCGGTCGTTCAGAAAGCAATGACAAACTAGTGAACGTAAAACTTGCCTAGTACATAACAGCAGCTGAAAAATGCTGGTGTTGACTGCAACGTCCTGTAAGGGATATGCAACATTTAAAAAAAACACAACAACTATGGAAAGGCTATACAAAACAGCAACCCAGGAAAAGCTATGTTAAACGGTAATCTAGGAAAGGCTATACTAAACTGTATCCCAGAAAAGGCTATGCTAAACTGTATCCAAGAAAAGGCTAAACTGTAACTGAGGAGAGGCTATACTAAACTGTAACTCATGAGAGGCTATATGGCGATATTAAACTCTAAGTCAGGAAAGGCTATATTAAACTGTAACTCAGGAAATGCTTTGCTAAACTGTAACCCAGGAAATGTTATATTAAACTTTAATTAAGGCAAGGCCGAGTTGCAACATATAGAAATCGCTAAATGTCGCCGTAAGTTGCACTTCGGCAGTACAAAATAAGGGCAGCTTTTAGTTTTTATTTAAAGATTGCAATGTTCATTGCACACGCATATTTCTATAGGTGTGCTAGTAATAGTATAATGTCGATGACCCAAAGTGATTCTAGCAAATTGCACGAACTCCACAGCATCAGCGAAGGTCGAGATTTGCGTACACAGTAATCACATGTGTTATAATTTTTTCCTCTTAGGGTAGGTTGTCTTATTTTAAACTGTAGCCTGGGCGGCGTCTACCAGGACTGCTGTTTTTAGATTTCGAACTGCCACGGATTGGTAGAATTTTATATCGCTCACTAAACATACTGGTCCAACGAAATGTTCGCTATGATCCGGGAAGACAGTGTCAGATCAATTAACCCAGGACTGAGAGAGAGAGAGAGAGAGGAGAGAGAGAGAGAGAGAGAGAGAGAGAGAGAGAGAGAGAGAGAGAGAGAGAGATGGAAAGAGAGTAGGGGAGAGGGTGAGAGTGTGAGAGTGAGAGAGAGAGTCGGAAGGAGAATGAGCGAAAGGGAGGGAGTTAGAGAGAGAGAGAGAGAGCAAGAGAGGTATAGCAATCGGTTCTTATGTTTGTACCCCCCCAAAAAAATGCACATATCGAGTGCCGACATGTATATATGTACATATATACGGCTGGCAACATATACCCAATAGCCGCAAGGCGTGGAAAAGTCCTCCACTTTACTGTTTATATGAGTGCTAGCTGCATGCAGCCTAGCTTCCCATTCCATCTCAGCATTGTCAGTATACCACAGAGAGCTGCCATTTCTCCGGCACTTTTCAACGTTTACACAAACATGGTATCGATGGTTGGCGTAGTAGGTATCTGACGTATTTTGACATTTGTGGGCGATAGCCTTTTATAAAAGGGGAGAAATAGACTGGAAGTATCTAGAGAAATGCAGGTTGCGGTGAACAGAGTGAGGGATTGATGCAGGGAAACGGGTTCCGTTATCAATCCTGACAAAGCAGCTGTGTTATGATGTTTCCTAAACAACAAAATTGTTAGTGATGAGGTCTCGGACATCGCATTAAATGGCAGTCCGATTAGGAGAGAGAGAACACAATTAAAAACCATTGAATAATAATAATAGGCGTGGTGGTTCACAGGTCGGCAAGGAATTCCATGCACTGAAAATAATAACAGCAACGGACTTAGAGTAGGTTGCTTGCTTGTGTTCGTTGGCTTGAGCTCCAACGCGAAGTCCTGTATGTCGGATGAAGACATCCTGTTGTCCAACATCAGTGTGATGTCATACAGGACCTGAGGTTTGCGTGAGTATCCGTTGTCCCATGTCTGGCTTATTGGTGTGCAGACTGGTGGTTCCTCGCCGTACAGGCAGACACTCTCCGACTTCGGAGGAATCAGCGATCCTATTGACTTCAGCCAGGACCCGAAGGGACCTGTTGCCCAGGACGCTCGACGAGGACGCGTCAATAGGTCTTGGCCAGTATATAACCCGGCCCTGGTGCCTTGGAAACACCTCTGCGTCCCACTTAGAGTAGGGATTTGTATACTCTTCTTCTTCTTCTTCTTCGTCTTCTTCTTCTTCTTCTTCTTCTTCTTCTTCTTCTTCTTCTTCTTCTTCTTCTTCTTCTTCTTCTTCTTCTTCTTCTGCTGCTGCTGCTGCTGCTGCTGCTGCTGATTCTTCTTCTTCTTCTTCTTCTTCTTCTTCTTCTTCTTCTTCTTTCCCTCTATCCCCCAGTAGGGCATAGGCTCTCAACTAATTCAAAATTAACAGCTTCATGTGCCATGCCGAATAGCGTAGGCGATCATGTTTCGCCATCTCACGCGATCACCAATTCGTGGATCAGCTCAGTGTTCTTGTCTTGACCATGCCACGTGGCTAAGCCATCCAGGTATTAACTTCTCTGTCTTTCCTTTGTTCTTTTCCCCTTAATCTTGTCACTTGTCACCAAGCTTTCCAATTTATTTCTTCTCATAACCTGTCCAAAAACTGCCTACGTCTAATTTCTCTAATCAGTTTACTGTTTGAATTTGTCAATTCAATATAAGCTCCCTTTCTTTAGATATCCCATGAAACTTTGTCCACGTCTTTTCCATATTAAAAAAAAAAAAAATTCTCTTTCTACTTCTCTTCTCGGCGTGAAGTCTAAGATCAAGAGCATTTCAAAGATTGTATGCGCAAGATAGGCCAGTGTGTGAGGCAATTAACAGGTTAATAGATTAGGGATTAGGTGGAAAGTGCAGCAGAGTAGAGAATCCACATATAGGAAGGATGACACTCAACGAGTAACGTAAAACACAGGCGAACTTTCAACCACGCTGCGTCTAGTACCATCGGCATTTGAACTCTTCGCTGGCTACCGAAGCAGGAGCCGGAGCTCGTGTGGGGATGACCTGCGTGCAATCATGTTGATTCTTGATTTCATAGTGACCATCAGGAGGTCAGCATGGCCGAATGGATAAGGGCGTGAGTTCTTAAACATATGGTGTGCTGATGCTGAGGTAAAGGGTTCAACTCCTACGCCGGACATTTGGACTAAAATGTTGATCTCTCGTCCTTGACTTGGACGTAAATAACAAGTACCTCTGAAGTCGGAGTGGATTTGCATGATGGCGAAGGACACTGTTAATAGGGAAAGCTAATCCACACGCACAATTCAGTCCAGCACTACTAGAAGTAGCGTGTATGGACTACGTTTGAGTTCACAGTGAGCGCAACAACAACAAAAAAGTCATCATTTGTATAATGTGCTTTCAGCTGCCTGAGATTTCTGCTATCTACCTAACCGTGGGTGGGCTGGGGACAAGAAGGATATGTTTACTTGTATAAGGAAGGTGCATTACACATTCTTTTGTTGCTTCGCACGCCGCTGCTTAACTTTTGAATCTATTTCGACCTTCAACACCAAAGAGCAGTCGAGGGAAGGTTATCATTGTTACTCACATGTACCCGATAGCCGCATTCCGTCTGGTAAGTAGGCCAGCATCTCTCTATGTCTTCACTTTCTTGCAGTTTTATGCTGTGCTCAAAGGAACGGTGTAGAAACACTAATTAAATTGGCGTGAAATGTGCAGAAATAGAATAGCTGTGATTACATTACACAGCTTGAATTACTTGTGAACATGTACACAACCACGTATACACATATCATCACCATTATCTTCTTCATTTTAAAGCTCAAGCAATTGTGCGTTGGTGATCATTGTCAGTCCACATGCAGCTGTCTTTTTTATTGCCAATCATTTCTAATACTGACGTTTCCCTATGCCATGATGTCAAATGTCCAGCATCTTCTGCCTTGGTCTCCTCCTACCGTTCCTCTTCCCCAACGTTGTCACTACGTACCCCAACTTTCCTCTTCTCCTGACATGTCAAAACAATATGCACTGTCTTCTTCTGGCGTGAATAATCAGTTCTCTTTGTGAGTTAATTTCTTTCAAGATTTCTTTGTTAATTTTTATTTCCCTTCTAAACGATCTCGTCATTCTTCTGTAAAACCAAATCTCTTTGTAAGTACCATTACTTCTGTTTTGTTTTATTAAGATAAGTCCTTTGTTCTGACTTTCTGTTACAATTATATCTGTTATTTATTGTAACTGCGTTTCATTTTCAGTGACCTAAACCATGTCATCAGTATAACGCATGTTGTTTACATTATGTCCACCAACCGATATTCTTGGTGTCTT
>JACEFZ010008489.1:92500-119303 GCA_014155875.1 Cepaea nemoralis
ATCTTGTTGGTCTAAAGATATGCCTTAATATGATGTCGATGGCTTATTTGTAGTCTTTTTTTGTGTTCGCTAGTTTTGAGCTCAAGCGTAGTTCATACACGTGCTACTACCACTAGCAGTTACCACTACTGGGGAGTGCACTCAGCTGGTGTTGGCGTGTGCTTTACCTTTCCCTATTACCAGTGTCCCTCCCCATCAGGCAAACCCACTCCAACTTCTAAGATACTTGTAATTTACTTCCCATAGTCAAAGACCAAAGGTCAACATGTTAGTCCAACTGACCTGTGTAGGAACTGAACTCGCTATTTCTGTATCAGCACACCTGAAGTTAAAGAGCGAGCGCTCCTATCCGTTTGGCCAGGGTGTATTTGTAATGACTGTGCAGTGTTTGAAAATATTACCTGTTCAAGCTTTGTATTCACCCTCTGTAAAGTTCATGCAACATAATAGGTAAATACAAAACTTAGACTGGCAATATTTTCACACTTTTTTTTTTAAATGTTGCATATCCCTTGCAGGACGTTGCAGTCAACACTAGTATTGTTCAGCTGCTGTTGATGTACTAGGCAAGTTTTTACGTTCAGCAGTGTGCCATTGCTTTCTGAACGACCGGCTCCCACACCAGCACGTTATAACACAACGCGACACGGTCTGCTGCACAAATCGGTCGCGGCTGAGATTCGAACGCCTGGTGCCCGGCTCACGAACAGCGTTCGCAAGCCTTTTCAAACATCGCACACTCATTAAAAATACACCCTGTAGTATTTTCTAAGATGAGAACCATCCTTGCACTGATCAGTTTCATGAACAATGTCCACGATCTGTTAGCCCCTTGGTGGTGTCGATGAGTGGTATGTAGCCGATGTCTTCAGGCTGTTAGTCTTGCTGTGTGCACCAACAGTTGGAAGGTAACTGAAAGGCAGGCAGTACACAGATCATTTATAACATTAGTTGAATGACTGGGTTAATGTTAAACATCTCTAATTGCTCGATTAGACTGCACTGATCGCTGAACCTGTACAGTAATGTAATAGCATATTCAACCATTTTGGTTGTAGTTACATATTTGTTTAACTTTTTTCTTTTCTCTACAGAGCATAATAACACATGCATGTGAAAAACTAAACTAATGTTGTATGGAAAGTAACACAATTAGTACGTAAAGTCCCTGCTTGTGTTTATTTTCGAGTTTTTATTGCTACAACTGTCACCATACTATACTCTTTCCAAGAGGATTGGACAGTCCAAAAATGAATCCAGGGTCTATCACTAGAACTTCAAAATGGGTGGACTTCGGGGAGACGACCAAAGAGAAACCGACCTGCAAAAACTGGACTCAAAACCGTTGGGGGTGAGATGAAAATTATGGAGGTCTGCATGGCCGAATGGATAACAGCGCTCGGTCTTAAACTTCCGATGTGCTGATGGCGAGGTAGCGGGTTTAACACCTACACCTATCAGTTGGACTAAAGTGTTGATTTTTCGTCCCTAACTTAAGGGTGTAAATTACAAGTATCTGAGAAGTCGGAGTGGGTTCCAGAGTGGTGATGGCGAGGGACACTGGTAATAAGGAAAACTAGTCCAAAAAATTACTACGCTTGAGCTCAAAGTGAGCGATAGTATTATAAAATAAAAGATGAAAATTGTGAACAATAGATGAGGGTATTAGAAGAGAATCTGCGCAGCAAGCCAATCAGAGGCTGCTTTTGATACTACCTGCGCAAGTGGTTGTTAAAACACTTCTCATCAGCCGACGAAATATTCCGATCCCAGATATGTAGGGGAAAAAAACAAAAGAAACTTTCCACCTCGTTCAACCAGCCTCAATGGCGTTGATTATAGTTGTGGTGGTTCATAGTGCGAATAAATTGTTCTGGTTCCTTTGCGCGTAAGGCGATTTCTGCTGATGTGTGCCTGGCCAGGTTCCTTTTTTTCATCACCTCCTCTCTTTTCTTCGTCGATGACATCTTCGATGTTTCCTCTGTTGCCACTGTACCTGCAGCCAATATCAGCCCCCCCCCCCCCCTTTTTGTTTGGCGTTTTCTTGAGTAGCCCTTGTAAGGACACTGGTCCTGAGAAGGCCCGGTCAGACTCGGGTTTGTTCTTCGGGTTGGTTCCCGCTCTTTCTTGACTCTTTCTAATGAAAGGTCAGATGAGAACGGTTTATAGAGGTTTACAGGCTAGAGGGTCGGCTTTATTGTACCAAGATTTTATGATGAAGGCTCAATCTCTTGTAGTCTACATACCAGTCATCAGATGTGTATATCGCTTCGTCTGGCTCCTACTAATTGACTTGTCCGACATAGGAGACCCAATCAGTGGCTGCACTACAATCAGACATAGCTCTTGTGGTCACTGAAACACCCAATCCCTCTCCGTCGCAACAAGATGGATGCACAGCAGAGGAAGATTCTAGCGACTGGTTTTGTGTGTCTGTGTGCATTGCGACTAGGACACGAGCTTGCACACATGTTCATTAAGATAATTTGCTGGCTTGTAGCAAGGTAATGATAGATATTCAGAAGCTGGACGGGAAAAGTTGTCAAATGCTCAGATGCCCCTGGTGAGCTGGATCAACCCACACTTGGCGTTGGCTTGTCGTCTCGTATATCCCTCGTAGCGGACAGAGGGAATTGGATATCTCCACACACTCGTATTTCCCTGTAATGATCTATAATTTCCCGCCATAATAATTTTGCAGGAGACAAAACAAAAAAGTATGTCGCATGCAGACAAAAGACACGTCACTTCTGATAGACCAGAGGTTCCCAAAGAAGGAGGTAGGACACTATGAGCGGCGAAAACAATAATGGAAAGGCGAGTTTTATTTAACAGTGTATATGATAGTCAACAGCGTATGTAATTATTTTATTGCGTGATCATTTCTTGTTATAAAGGTAGGTGATACTATATAATTCAGTAGCGGGCGTTGTGTTGAAGAGGTTACGAATGCAATTCGTAATCCTGCATACCCTGTTCGAAACACAGCTGCTGGCTGTTTGGAAGCAGACGGCCTAGCTTTGGTTTTCATATAATATAATAGTATGAGTGCCGGCAGTTCAGAAAGCAATGGCAAACAACTGAACGTAAACTTGCCAAGAAATCACAAACAATCCCCCCCCCCCCCCCTTCCACTCTCTCTCTCTCTCTCTCTCTCTCTCTCTCTCTCTCTCTCTCTCTCTCTCTCTCTCCCCCCCCCCCCCCCAATTCTCGTGTTGATTGCGACGCCCTGGAAAGGATAAACAACTTTTTTTTTTTTTTTGGTTATTAAATAAAGCAATGGCTCCCAGTGGAACTCGCTCCCGTAAATGTCTTTTAATAATGTAGAAATATCTGCCTATCATAAGCCAGACAATTTGTAAATGCCCCCCTATCATAAGCCAGGTGTCCTGCCTCTGATGTTGCAATGTGTAAATTATCTACCACATCCTGAAGGGATCTAGCTTGCGGTCTCCGCTTCTCCTGCACGCACGCCTCTATAACGATCATTTCTGGACTTTCACATCAGTCCAGTGCACTATAAGTAGCAGCACGTGTATTGACTACGCTTGAATTCATTTACCGAATATTGTCCGAATCTTGTTTAATGTTTGGATGAGCTCTAGTATGGTTTAGATAACAAGGGATCGTCTGCTCACAAATGTCAGGAACCACTATTCTAGATAATGATGTTTTGTTTTTCGCAATCCCCTTTTCTGAGTTGAGTTTTCTTTTGTTCTGGTTTCAAGCACGGTCGATAACATTTCTTCACTGTTATAAGACTCGGTAAATTGGACCGGTGATGATTTCCCCCCATTCAGAATTCAGACAATGCTAATCTGGTCCTAAGAGTGGGTACCGGGAAATGCTCAGGAAAGTAAAAGCGGCGGAATGATATAGAGTGATGATTGGTCTATAAAATATGGTATTAAAAAAGTTAATTAAATATCATTTTACAGAACGTCGCAGTCAACCCTAGGCATTTTTATGCTGTTTATGATCTCTTAGCAAGTTAACGTTCAGTAGTTTGATAAAATATGGTAATGGCACCATATACTCAACATAAATCAAGGCGTGTAAAGAGGTCCTTTAACATTCAGATTAACCGTTAAGCATTTACACCAATCAAGTCAGAAGGAACAACTGACAATTATAGATATAGAGGACTGTAGGAAGTGACATTAATGGGCCTCAGCTAGGAGAATAGGAAAACAGGAGTAATAGTAAAACTAAAGAAATGAATCATGCCTAAATGTGCAATTAAAGTCAATGATATTAGTTTGGTATATGTAAGTAAATTTGAATTTCTTCAGTGATATAGTTTTCATAAGAATGCTGACAATTGCACGGGAGAACAAACGTGAGCAGTATAAATGTTTGGAAACAGGCTAAGACACAAAGACAACGTATTCAACACACCAGAATGCGGCAGTAGTAATGTTTTGGGCCACATTCTGAGAAAAGGGAAACTTGGAAGGTGTTGTTACAACCAGAAAGATTTGTGGGGAAAAGAGATAACGGAAGACAGCTAAAGAAGATTCTTGACAAGCCTTTCGTCTTGGCACGAAGAGCGCAAGAATTTGATACATACTGTTGGAGATTGCGAGATGTGGAGACGCATGACTGCCCACGTCAGTCGGCAAGGTTCTTGATGATAATTATATTCGAGGACATTTACTCCACCCAACCGTAACGTAACAAAATGAGAAAGAAATTCTACTACACCTGCAGAAAGACAGATTCTGCATCTATAGACACGGAATCAGGGACAAGCGAAGACCCCTTTATATTCATTCTAGAGTCACGGACTGTGTACACGGTTCTACCAGCCGAATCAATGCCAGACACTGTCAATTAAATTCTCAGTACTTCAGAATAAGAGAGATGGAAAGGGGGGGGGGGGGGGGGGGGGGGGGAGAGAGAGAGAGAAGAGAGAGAGAGAAGAGAGAGAGAGAGAGAAACAGACAGACAGACAGACAGGCAGGCAGACAGACAGACAGACAGGGGGAGGATCTGCAAACAGTGAGAAAGCTTGTGGGTTACTCGAAAATTAGAGTTTGTTTACCTCCCTTCTTCATCTTGTCACATCTATCTGACTGCTAGTGTTTCTGCCTACCTGTCTGCGGATCTACCTACTTCCTGCTCGTCTATCTGTGCTTATATCTCTCTCTCTCTCTCTCTCTCTCTCTCTCTCTCTCTCTCTCTCTCTCTCTCTCTCTCTCTCTCTCTCTCTCTCCACCTCTCTCTCTCAGTATTTTCCCCCTACAGTGTCAAAATTAATTCTCCATCTTTCAACTTCAGCACCCACAACTCCTTAAAGAGTTAGTCACTACTGTCTGCCTAGGCCGTCAGTCTTTCCTGACGCAATCGATTCGCCTGCCTCCATTGAAAATCATCTTTTGGTTCACGGCCTTCCTTTCTATCGGCGTATGGATTTCTGTGTTTTTTTTCAGTCGCGCCAGTTTACTAAGATGAATCACGCCCTTAAGACTTTATTTTAAGTTGGATGGAAACGTTAATTTATTTACCAGTTTAGAGAAGAAGGTGAAATGTAGGTTATTTAAATAACATATACTCTGTGGCGAAGGATTACGAATGCAATTGGTAATTCCGCATACCATGTTCGAAAGACAGCTGCGGGCGATTTGGAAGCAGACCATTTTGCGTTGGTTTCTATGCAATGGTATGAGTGCCTGTCGCTTAAAAAGCAATGGCAAACTACTGAACGTAAACTTGCCCAGGATTCACAAACAGCTAACAAATACTGGAGTCGACTGCTACGTCCTGTAAAGGATATGCAATTAACAGTTGATAATTAAACATGTCTATACACCCACGCACGTACTTATCTATCAATCAATCTATTGCTTGATCGGTCTGCCTGTCTGTCTATCTCTGTGTCTATTTATTGGTTGGCCAGTTCTGTCTGGCAGTAGGTCTGTCTCTCTATCGGTCTATTTCTGCCTGTCTATTTGTTTACTGCCTAACTTGTGATCTTAATCTTTTTCTTCCTCTTCGTTGGCATTGTCGTGTCCTCCTTTAAAGTGTCGTCCCTGGAGTGAGGAGATCCGACACCCACATTATAATATTATTTTTTTTCCCCCTCAATATTCTGGAGAATCCACCAGCTTCCGTCCAACACACTCCATCAGCCTATGGACACCTTTTCCTATCACTCTCACACTGTCGTACTATGCCTCCTTCTCATACTTCCCCAACGCAACATACTCAACAACTCTTGCTTCTAGAAATTAATAAAGATTAATTTATTAAAATAAAAGTGTAACGTGTATGAGACGTGTATGCGAAGAAAATGTGTGACGTGTTCTATAAAGTGTGTAGACTCTGTCTCTCAGACATCAACTCAGTCAGCTGATCACAGCAAAGATAGACCACAGCACGTTACGTCAGAACAAGTACGTCTCACCCGTTGCCGGAACCATCTTGCCGGATAATGCTTTGCCTCTGTAGACCTCTGGTAATCCAATTTCATGAACATCCGAAATAGACACCGGTGGTATTACGAGTTAATCAGGGACCGGTTGCACTCTACACAATGTCCGTTCCTAATGTTCCTAAACAAACTGCACAAGTCTTTTGCAGTGTGTACGCAGTTAGTTAGTTAGTTAGTTAACAGATCATCCTCGTTGCACATCGAACCATTCAGTCCATAAGTGCTAATTACTAATGTTAATTGTTACTGTACTAACACTAGGTAACTATTAGACTGTTCTCATTTAGTTACTACTGTCTGATGCTGGTGGTGCATCAGTAATCATCACTATCTCTGGTGAATCAACTTCCTCCTAGCTTAAGTTACGTTTCTGTATGCAACTTTATTGATTGTTGAACTGGTGTTCTTCAGAATGGGTTTGTTTAAAACTTGTTGAGTTTCCTTGGATCTGGTAGGGAACCTTAAATGGCACTCCTGCAGTCCTATCAATCATATCTACATCTGCCATTATAGGCACGTGTAAAATTAAGTCCCTAATTAACACACGGTAGATATTATTTCCACTAGGCGCTGCCGTGCCCTGGCACTCTGACTAAAGCATAATTTCAAGTCCTCCCTAGCTGGTCCCAACTCGAGTTTATATGGCAAACTACCCCAGTCAAGAACTATTTTCCTGGCTTTAGTCCAGTCAAAGTTGTCATCAATAGTTTAGATTCTCAAAACAAGCCAGCAAGTTTCTGTATACCCCCAACAACAGTTGCAAATAACCCCGTCAATCTTCTCGGTGCTCCGGAAACCAAGAATTGACATATGTACTGTCACTTCCGTGCTAAGTACTTCCGTTGTCCCTCTGATATGTTTTATGACTTGTCAAGGTGATATTTGATTCAGCGCACTCACTTCCTCCTCACTCACCACCAATTTTGTATATGGGCTGACCCCACTGCTTCCATTTGTATTCAAATGTTGACAAACTGTCACGGCGCTGTCTCCATCACCACCAAATGTTTCAAAATCCGTTAGAGATTTACACGTGCAGCTACAAATATTGTCCTGAGATTTTGACATCCGCTGTGTTTTTCCAGTTAGTAAAAATAGATGTCGCTGGCTGATCGTCCGCGTAATCAGAAAATCCTCCGTAATAATCAACCGGATAAACACACGGTTTCATTTTGTGACATAGGCCCCCTCCTAAGAGAGTAGTCCATCTCACTCTTCTCCACCGTGAGTTTAATCCAGATGATTCATTCTTCTTCTTCAGGAGCTGGGTGTCTTGACAAGAAATCCGCTCCAACATTTTCCTTCCCAGGAATGTACTCTACTGTGAAATTATACGGTTGAAGTAACAACGACCACCGCATCAAACGTGTTTCTCATTGGTTACAGATCATGTGTTCATCATCAGATTTCCACGAGTCCGTGAACCACAGCTGGATCATTACCTGTATCAGCTGCCAGGTAGTCAATGACCCGGGGCCGGCCTGAGACATCTTTCGCCGCTGAGTCTTAAAAAATAATTCCAGTTAAATGAAATTCCGTACACCACAGACATGTTTTGCAGTTGTTATTTATGTTTAAAGATGTATTTGAATTTGATTACAAATTACGCTCTTTTGAACTGTTCACCTCGACTGCGTCTGCACATGTTGAGCAGATAGCTAACAGTGTTTTGTTGCGTGTGTGAGGGTGCGTGTGTGTTTGTGTTGACCTGTTATATTCTGTTCAACCATCTTTACGTGTGTGTGGTGGGTGCGCATGCGCATGTGCGTGTGTGTTAAAATGTTAATATTTTCTTCAACCATCTTTACAAGTGTGTGTGTGTGTGTGTGTGTGTGTGTGTGTGTGTGTGTGTGTGTGTGTGTGTGTGTGAACATGTTACAATGTGTTAAGTCATTTGTACTCGTCTGTTTGTGGTAGCGTATTATATCTGTGTTCAGCAATCTTTAATCTTTACGTGTGTGTTCCTGTTAATGTGTTATATATTGTTCAACCACGTTTAAGAGTGTGTATGAGTTAATATGTTATATTTTATTCAGCTATTCTGGATGTACAACAAAAATGTTTGCAGACAAAACTTCATGTCGCCCCCCCCCCTCCCCCACACACACGCGCGCAGAGAGTGAGAGAGAAAGAGAGAGAGAAAGACAATGACAGAGAGAGAAAGAGAGGAAGAGAGAGAGAGAAAGAGAGAGAGAGAGAGAGAGAGAGAGAGAGAGAGAGAGAGAGAGACGGCTGGAATTGCCTAATCGATAATGCTTCGATATATTTGAGCAATTGATTATTGTTCGCCGAATATATCGAGGCATTATCTATTAGGCGATTCCAGCAGTTACTACACAAACAAAAGGACTTCCTGTAAACTTTAGACTACGGAGGGAATAACATACTCCACATTCGAACAATATTAGTGACTACGTATTTAGTATTTCAGCAAAAGTATTATTCGTGTATTCACTGCATATGATATATAAATCTGCAGTACGCGCCTGGTGAGATGCAATGAAACATGTCAGGCAAGAAATCGTGCAATATATTGTTTAGGGCTTCTGTGTTGAAACAATCACATGTGATAGAGTGGACGTTACGACTAGAAATGCGTCAGCGTCACACAAAAACAAAACAGACTAAAATAAAATAAAAAAAAACTTTGATACAACTACATGTAAAAAACTACAAAAAATAAATCACTTAACTTATGTCCTGACGACGTATAAATCTTACTATTAAAAAAGTGTTTTATTTGTGTTCTGACGTAGGTCTTCCAGCCGTAACGTTAATTCATTCTGTCACTTGTGATATCAGCGCTGTAAAATTAACCAACTTCAGTTTCAGTTTTGTTAATTTAGTTAGTGACAAATATCCGATACGCATTTTACAGGCGGCAAAGACCCTAGCGATGTACTTTTTTGGTTTTGGTTTTCGTTCGCTCGTGTTGAATCTAAGCGTAGTCCATACACGTGCTTCTACAGGGTGTAATTTTAATGAGTGTGCAGTGTTTGAAAATATTGCGGGTCCAAGTTTTGAATTTACCTTTTATGTTGCATGCACTTTACAGAGGGTAAATACAAAACTTGGACCGGCAATATTTTCAAACACTGCACAGTCGTTAAAAATACACCCTATACTTCTAGTGCACTGGACTGATTTTTGCATGTGTGATAGCTTTCCATATTATCAGTGTCCCTTACCATCAAGGGAAATCACTCCGACTTCAGAGATAGCCCTAACAATCAATCAATTAGGTGCCATCTCCACAATGAAGGTTGGCTGCAATGGATCCCCATCGTTATCTGTCTCTCGCCTTGATTGTGCATTCTGTCCGATTGATGTTCGTCCGTCTATTGATGTTATCTTCCCACTTGTATCGTTGTCTGCCTCTTGCTCGTGTGCCCTCAACATTACCTTCCAGTATGGTTTTTATAAGAGTGTTTGTGTCTTTTAACGTGGCCGAAATATTTCACGTGCCTCTTTTTTTATTTCTTTCATCAATTCTCTTTTCATTCCCAGTTTTTCTAGAACTTCTGTATCTGATTGTTTTTTCCCTCATAAAATACGACATATTCGTCTGTATATCCACATCTATAGAGCATCTATTCGACTTTCTAGTTTCTTGTTCAATGCCTAGGCGTCTGCGCCATACAGTAGTGTTGAATGTACGTAACATTTGACAATTCTCATTGTAATGCGTTGGTAAAGTCTCTAAATGGTAACACTGATTTCATGCTGTTGAAAGCATGTTTGGCCATTCCTATTTCTTTTTTTTATTTCTACTTCACTTCTGTTATTACATTCCAAGATAGGAGAAACTTGTTACTTGTTCTAGTATCTCCCTAACGATCGGGAATAAACAATCTTTCTTCTGTCAGGGACAGAAATCTGGACCAATGATTTGGTGGGCAAGTCCACCAATCACTATCACCATTGCGGTCAACATTATTATTATTAATATGCCTCTTATTGTTAGAAATATTATTGTTGTCTGTGGCTGAATATGGAGACAGAAGTAATGAATATTTCAAAGAAACAGATTGTGCCTAAATGTGCAGTTAAAGTAAATGGTGCTATTCTGGGTCAAGTACATAAATTCAAGTATCTAGGCACGCTGAGAATGCAAGATGGTAGATGCATCACAGAGATGAAGAACAGAAAAGGATTAGCAAGAACTGCATTGTATACAATGAAGAACGTGTTGTGCAATAAATTATTGTCTCTGGAGGTTATAGAAAGAATTCATGCATGTTAAATAGCATCAATTCTAACATACGGCTGTGGGGTGGGGGGGGGGGGGGGGGGGGGCATGGTCTCGTTCAACCTGTTCTTCAGCGTTAATAATAATTGAGATACGTATATGTATTTTGTTTGACCTTCCTCCTAATTTTGCTCTCTTTCGAGTGAGTAATAAACAGGACTGATTATGTTTTACTGCTGTGATCGTCGGGTACGATTGGGTCTTATGGTATGGGGCTAAGGCTACTTGGCATTTTCTTTATTAGCCCTAGAATCTTTGGAGATGTTAGTCAGTTAGTTAGTTAGTCGACAGATCATCCTCATTGCACATCGAACCATTCAGTCCATAATCCCGCAACGTGTAGCGGCTCACGACACCAGTTCTGTGTTGGTTCTCGTAAACGACTTACTTCTCGTAGAGCAGTGGTTCTCAACCGGTGGGGAATTCCCCCCCCCCCCCAGGGGGGAATTTTGGGGTTTCCAGGGGGGGGGGGGGGATGAAGATTATTTCAAGATCGCGTTAATACAAGAACCGATTACTTGATCTTGTTTTTCCTTTCATACTTTACGCTTCTGTACGCATCACCCTTCTGAAATTCATTTTATAACGTAAGTAGATCCGCAAATCACATTTTATGTAGATGTCTAGACTTGTTTTAGTATGTGCTATTAAATGTAGCTTCAATTATTACGTATACTGTGTAGGGGCAGGGGGGAATTTTTAGGGAGGAAATACAAAAAGGGGGGGGGGGAATGACGTTCTAACAATATGGTAAGGGGGGGGGGGAATGATGTCATAACAATTTGGTGAGGGGGGGGGAATGACGTCCTAAAAATATGGTGAAGGGGGGAACGGACCAAAAAAGGTTGAGAACCACTGTCGTAGAGCATTCAGAATGTCTGCCTGGTCCATGGAACGTCCGCCTTCCACAGTAGCCCTACTTGCACGCCTGTCAGCCTGCTCATTCCCTTGTACACCTGCACTACCTGGCACGAAGATGAAACTAATCTTTGCCAGCCGAGACCGCTCCAGAGACAGCAGCCACTCTCTTCGGACTCACCCCATCTTTATCACTCTGAGCATACTCATTGAGTCACTAAGGACACATGCCCGATTGAATGTCTGTGTCTCGAGCCATGTTATTGCTTTACTTACTGCCATGACTTCCATAGTCAGGCTGCTTGTGATCAAAGCAAAAGCGCCAGACTCTTCCTTCAAACTTTTCCCTCCGGCCTGGGCCGTAAAGGCTCATGAACTTCTCACTCCTCGGACGACCGACCCATCCGTGTAAATGACAGCATAATCCTCTAACGAATTCTCGAAGATCAGAGCCTGTACTTCGCCTCCACAGCAGCTGGATTTTCTTGTCTGCATTTCCTGTCTAGTTGGATGCACACTGAAAAGAATGTACAGAACACTGTTGGCACTTGTACCCACTCCTCGCCAGGTTCTAAGTCCTCAAGTGAACACACCTGCTGAAGAATGTCTTCGGCTTGACCCATCCACGACTTTCCTCTTTTTAACCTGCTGTGCTTTACCTTCTTAATCTCGCTGTGCAGTGGATGTTGTGCGTTTGCGTTGTCTCTGAGATAGGCACTTTGGAAATGTGTTTTTATAGAAGAAAGCTAAAAATTCCCTGGACAGCCAAATTGAGTAATCTAAGCGTTTTGGCGTGGTCAGCCACAAACTTAACATAAATATCAGAAAGAGGCAGTCAACGTTTTTTGGGCTACATTATGAGAGGACAAAGGGTAGAACACAATGTGACAACTGTGAAGATGTGTGCAAAGAGAAGTAGAGAAAGACAACAAAAGAAAATCTCGACACTCTTTTGTCAGGGCACGGAAGGGTATCATCGCACGAACAGATGATACATTGCCGCCGACGGGGAACGCAAGTGGCATTGTGGCTAGTTTTCGTGAGTTTTTATTCACAGGCAGTGGCAGAGAGAAAATCTACCTACAGAGATGGACGCCGAGGTACAGCTTTTTAACAAGCTCCCAACCGGCGCTGAGACCAACAGTTTTATAATTCCCTGTTATACCGAGTCGAGCTTTAGAAATCGGTGGCGGCTGATGTTTTTCAAGCCTGCTTTCCGTTGATTTTGTTGGTCGTTCAGAAAGCAAGGGCAATCTACTCTATTAATAATGTGTAGCAAATTAAAAACAGCCAATAAATGCCAAAGTTGGTTGCAACGCCGTGTAAAGGACAAGCAACTAACTTTAATAAGCTCTCAGTTAAATCAACCCCCCCCCCCCCCCCCACACACACACACCACAAAACCCTGGACATTTTGTGCGGACATCACTGGAACCACAGGGAATAACTAGATCATGATTCAGCACAGCACATGTGGACCTGCTGGGATTATACCTAAATTGTTCACCCTACACTCAAATATTGTCAACAAACTACAACCCTGTGCCCAGACAGAGAGAGAGAGAGAGAGAGAGAGAGAGAGAGAGAGATAGAGAGAGAGAGAGAGAGAGAGAGAGAGAGAGAGAGAGAGAGAGAGAGAGAGAGAGAGAGAGAGAGAGAGAGAGAGTTGGGGAGGGGAGGGTATTGGCCGGCGGGGATGGTGAAGAAATGTGTATCAAAGACTCACCGGTACAAAAAGAATAATTACTTTAGTTTTAACAAATAATTTTTAAAAAAGTCAGCATACAGACTGATTTTAGCCTCACAAAACAAACACAGAATACGAGTTGTTTGTCCACCTCGTCCGCGGCCGCTTTCAAGCGCAACCTCTTGTTTGTTAAATGCTTTCAGCGACATTTGCCCACAGACAAAGAACGATTGGATTTTCTGAAGACCCAGAAGCCGCCGTTGTCGGTAGTGGAGTGCTCTGCAGGACAGAAGCTGAACATTTCTATACTGAAGGTGTTTCTTTTTTCTTTTCTGAAAATGTTTCCACGACAGTGCATTTCAAAAATACACACATTTGATTGCTAGGACTCATTTTTAAAAATAGTGTTGTCCCTTTGTTGACTTGGACAAGTGCTGCTCATCAACAGTGATGAGAAAAGCCCAATCTTGTTGTTGTTCTTGTTGTTGTTGTTGTTGTTGTTGTTCTTCTTCTTCTTCTACTTCTTCTTCTTCTTCTTCTTCTTCTTCTTCTTCTTCTTCTTCTTCTTCTTCTTCTTCTTCTTCTTCTTCCTCCTGCTCGTTCTCTGCTATTCTAGTATTGTCCACGCGTAATGTCTGGTGTTGAAGTGTTTGCTATGTTTCCTTAATTGAGTTAGTTCAGACTCCAGATATGCCTTATGGCATAAGTTATCAGTGGCGTGCAGAGGTGGGTTCGGGGGTGCGACTGCCCCGGGCATCCAGCCGGGAAGGGGGGGGGGCATCCAGTAGGGAGAGGGGGTAGCACAGTGCAGTCGGAGGGGAGGAGGAATGAATGAGGTAAAGAACAATTTAGGGGCATCCAATCAAGGGGTTGGCCCCGGGGCATCAAAGAACCTCTGCACGCCACTGTAAGTTATGCATGTTTGTCTCACGTAATGATGATTAGAGACAGACAAAAGAAATCATGGACTGATAAGATTAAAGACTGAACAAGCTACACATGTACATATGATCTTAAAGATAGCCAGCAAACGAATGCCTTGACTATAAACGCGTCAGTATTGTGGCTTTACGATGACCCATCATAGAATTATGGGATGTGAGCCTTTTATCTCCTGTAGTTGCCGCCTTTCTTCTCAGACAGATGGAAATGCACTGCCATAAAGTTCAAGCTTCCGCCAACACCTTTGTGTTTTAGGAGTCAACATTCACGAAACAACAGGGGCATGCATCCAGACACATTCAAGCTTGGGCCCGACCCATGTCTGCAAAGTGAAGTCTGTAAGTGACTGTTCTGTGTACCCTGTTAAAAAGAAAAGGCGTGGCCAGTCAGGTAATTCGAGCCGACTTCTCGCAGCTTGCGGATTTGTTTTTGCATCCATTTTCTCCTTAAATTACCAGATGTTCTAGGGGCAAAGTTCAGCTTCAGCAATACGTCTGAATATGACTGTAACTACGAGTGTGAATATCGTTTGCTAATGATAGTTGTGGATGTCTAGGCGACACAGTGACATCTGGCGGAAGATGTGACACGGAGATAAAGAAAAGAATCATTGTAACCAAGCACTCTTTAACAAGAATTAGAACGGTCATGACAAACACAAATATCACAAATATAAACATCCGCTAACTGAAAAGTTGTGTGTGGGACGTTCTTCTGTATTGGTGCAAATGCAGGACACATGAGTGACGAAACGGCACACGAACTATGGAAGAAGTAGAAATATGTGTTTTAAGTTACATCAAAAAGCTGAGATAATAAGAGTTTGCAGGTGTTTCAAGATCACACTTTTAAAACCATATAACGGCACCTTGTCTTGTTCAGAGAGCAATGCCACATTAGTGAGCATAACATTTCCTGGAAAATCAACCTCAGGTTGACTGCAACGTCCTGCAATGAGAGGACGTACATACGTACACACACAATATGTGTGTGGTGTGTGTGTGTGTGTGTGTGTGTGTGTGTGTGTGGATTTTGTTCATGTAGTTGTATCAGTGTGTGTTTGTTGTTTGTGTGCTTTAACCAGAACGTTCATTTTGTAACTTGTGCTACTAAAGCTTACCGATTCAATCTATTCTTTTTCGTTGATTCACTCACTTATCGTAAATCGTGAAAAAGAGTGGGTTAAAGTTCCGGAAGGCATGACGTACTAGCACAATGTAATAGTAACACTGGTCGTGAGTGCTGAGAATGTACAGCAGGCCGCACTGAGTTTGAAGTGCAACAACTGATCCAGAGTAACACACATCAAGGTGACATAGATGTTTACTCCGATGGGTCAGTGGTGAGAAACAGGCGTAGTGGTTGATGTTTTACTGCAAAGGCTAATGGGCGAGTCTTGAAAAAGGAGAGTCTGGCATATGAAACTACAACCTCTACACGAGGATGAGGAGACTACTGCAACACACATTACGGATTCAAAAAATATGCTTAGTAAGGTGGAGAAAGGAATGTTTCCTGTGGAATGGCTATCGTCGCTTCTGAGGTCACAGATTGTGAGAATTGTATGGATATTTTGCCCTGGCCATGAGGGGGTGCGGGGGAATGGACAGGCTGATAGTCTAGCAGGGAATGCAACTCATGGTGGTAGTTTGCCTATGGACAAGGGGGAGGTGGTCGTGCGCTTGTGGGACCAGGTGGAGAAGACGGAGGAACAGATTGAGAACCCGTATGTGGAAATAATGAGATTGCGGGGAATCGGCAGGGGTTGTGGAAGAATCTCAAAACTGAACTTTAAATCAGATAGCGGTGGGAACGATTAGTTGTATGACTCTTCGCTGGTAGGAAATACGAATAAGGGGAGGGGGGGGGGGGGGAGGAGGAAATGACGTTCTGAAAATATGGTGAAGGGGGGCACGGGCCAAAAAAGGTTGGGAACCACTGGTGTAACAGATCGGCAGACAATCAGCGCTTACAACTTCCGATTTTGTTTGGGGAAAACCCGATCGTTTACTGACTTATCTCGCGTGCAGTAACGTCTTTATTTTTTAATTTTTAAATATTTATTTTTGCGTTGGCTCGCTTTGAACTCAAGCATAGTTCAAACATGGGCTGCTTCTTCCAGTAGCAGTAGCAGCTGGACTGATTTGTGCCTGTCGATTAGCTGTCAATATTAAGAGTGTACCGGTCTCCGTGGCGAAGAAGTTATGGACGTGATTCGTAATCCCGTATAACCCGAGTTCGAAACACAGCGGTGCTGGTTTTTTCGAAAAAGGTATAAGCGCCGGTCGTCCAGAAAGCAATGGCAAACTACCGAAAGTAAAACTTGCCCAGGAATCCCGAACAGCCAAAATGCTGGGGTTGACTGCTACGTCCTGTGAAGGACATGCAAATAAATTTTTAATTTAAATGAATAGTGTCCCTTGCCATCAGGCGAACCCTCTACTACTTCTGAGGTACTTGTAATTTAAGTCCCCAAGTCAAAGTCAATAATCGCCATGGCGAAGGTAGCCTTTTGCAAGAATAAAAAACACTGACCAATAAAAATATATCATTTACTACGAGAAAACGAGTGTTGAGGTGCTACATAGATCCTGTACTTTTGTATGGATGTGGAGCGTGGACAATCAGCAGTCAAATTGAAAAAAGATAAATATCTTATGGCTGTTAAAATGTGGTTTCTGAGGAGAATGCAAAGAATACCATGGACAGACAGAAAAACCAATTACTAAGTCCTACAAGAAACAAATGAAGATCGTCAACTGATTAGAGAAATATGTCGTAGATAATCAAAATTATGTAGGCATGTTATGAGAAGAAATAAATTATAGAACTTGGTGACAACTGACAAGATAAAGGGGAAGAGAACAAAGGGAAGACAAAGAATTAAATACCTGGATGGCTTGACCACGTGGCAAGGTCGAGACAAGACCATTGAGCTGATTCACGATTCTGGTGATCGAGTGAAGTGGCGAATCATGACCGCCCACGTTTATCAAGGACGAGAAGTCAACATTTTAGTCCAAGTGAAAACACGATATGAAAAACCCTCGGCATAGACCCATACACGTGGGAAAGAGTTGCAACAGACAGATGTTCCTGGATAAGAGATGTACGAAGCGGACTGGTGCTTTTTGAGCGCAATCTGATTTTTAAAAAAAAAACTGGGGATAGGAGGCACGGGCATAAAATGCAGTCACTTACTGCGGGACCTGCCTCGTCTTACAGATGCGGAAACTGTGACATAGACAGTAACTCTCGCATTAGACTGTCAGGTGCCTCCCCAACGGCACAACTCTATAGTCCTACGGGACTTAAAGAGGCCTACTACTAGCGCAAGTGACCGGTGTAAGTTTTGAACCCGTTTCCTTGGCATCAGCACACAGCGAAGCTTAATAGCGAACGATCTAATCCATTCGGCCATGCTGACCTCTTGCAGTAACGTTGAAGCTTCGCCTGTAATCATACATCTTCACCAATCGTCATACATTTTCACCATAAATAATACATATTCACCATAAATTATAAACCGTGAACCGTTTATTGCGAACATTCCCTGACTTCTTCGGCTGCATATTGGTTAATGCGTTTGCCTACTAATACAGAGGCCAAAGTTCATCCTCATGAGAGACAGGTTTATTTTCCTCGATTATTGCGACTCTGGGGTCGACTCAGCGTCATAAAAATGAGCGTGGGACAATTTTATGTCATTTGCCTGTGAAGGAACGGCGGCGAGGAAGCGATCTGACCACGCGACTCATATGTAATAATGACTTAGAGTATGCGAAGGCCTCACATGCCTACGTCATTATCTGATGCGGAACCACCTCGACGGGCCTTTACATATTTTTAAGATGTTATTCTTCACGTTTCTTTAAACTCTCTGTCAAGTACCCCGCTCTCTACATCACATCGTCAGTGTGAGTGTGTGTGTGTGTATGTGTGTGTGTGTGTGAACATAATATCTGACTGAGGGGGATGTTCCAGCATCCCCCTAACAAAGTGTGTGTGTGTGTGTGTGTGTGTGAGAGAGAGAGAGAGAGAGAGAGAGAGAGAGAGAGAGAGAGAGAGAGAGAGAGAGAGAGAGAGAGAGAGAGAGATATTATTCCATATTGCATATATGTTCATGTATATTGGGCTTGTTATGAGAAAAAAATGAATTGGAGAACTTGGTGACAACTGGCAAGATCGAAGAGAGGAGACCAAAGGGAAGACCAAGAATTAAGTACCTGGTGAACGAGGAAGATGGCAAAACATGACCGCCCACGCTTATCGGCATGGCACATGATGGATGGATATATGTTAATCTTTCATATTATAATTGTGGTTTTTGTAATCTGCACCTCGCCGTCTTCTTTGTACACCTTCAGACGTCAGCATGGATACGTACAAAGAAAGCAGCAGTCATCTTAAGCTAATATTGCTCAGTACTCCTCTCAGTATTTAACATGCATACGGAAACATCCTATTTATGTGTAAAAAGATGAGTGGTTATTGTAAGTCAAGCCTAAGAGCCTAATTTGTGACCCTTTCAAAATTCAGTTTGTTCGTTCATTCGCTTGATCTTAAATGTGGATATATCACTTGATGATGATGATGTTGTGGTGAGTAGACAAGCCCCGCGTATAAATAATTCTATAGTTCATAACCGCATCACATCTATACAGAACTAGGTCTTCGCCATACGCCAAACAATAGTTTGCATCTATTAATTAAAATTTGAGCAGAAAAAGACATTTCAACCAACTTGTAGGTATTATAAGGGACGGACAGTTAATTATACACTGTCCTATGTATTATTGGAATGTAGTTGAAGATAATCCAGAATACGGGCATAAAGTGCTTGTAATGTTGAGCTGGAAGAACAATCTACTTCCTTCACTCCTTCTGTCAAACCAGCCGCTACACGCATTTTTACATCTATGTAAATATTGTAAGTACACGTAGATTTTAACAACTAGATTTACTGTATTGGTAATTCACCATGCTATCATTAGAACGGTAATCAGCAAGTCATGTGTATCAGAGGGGTCAAGATATAAGTTTGAAGTTGTGGATGTTGCTTGGACTCCTCCTTCGTTCTTGTTTGACGCCATTTTCCTCCACCTGCCACTACCGTCCGTCCTTCAGTCAGGCGCTGGGGCAGTTTGTTGTAAGCAACCCACACGCGGACGCCTGTTTGGTTTAGCACCCATAAATAAAAGTTGTTTACTTGCAAGAAATCTGTAATGTTTGTCAGTACATTTATTGTTTATACGTAAAAGTACTAAAAGTGACATGGAGTTTTCAGTAAACAATTTGACGAGACAACAATTAACAAACAAGCAACAAGCCTTGATGATGCAGCTTGTTTAATTTAACTTGTTAGAAAATCGGAGTCAGTCATGAACAGTAACACATAGATCAACACGCCAACAAATATAAATATAAGTCATTGTGTCTGGTAGAAGCCAGCCTTGGAAAGTGTCATTTATTATACGAAGTGTCAAGTATCGTTACTACACTTTACACTGATACACTGCAGTAAGGTATTAAATTAATACTAAATAACATAGCGGCAGGAGTAATAAATTAAGTATCAACTTCAGAGCTGAAGAAGCAACAATCGTCTTTCTTAGGTACTTCAATTTTAATTCACCGCAAACAAGAAGTATCCCTTAGAGCCTCATTTGCATCGGTCCAGCAATCACTTTCCGGTTTAGTGTTCGGTGGACTGCTGGACCAATCGTTGGATGTTTTTTAAGTTTTTGGGCCCGTAGGACCCTCACTGTCGACGACAGTAACATCCATCGATCAGTCCAGCAGTCCACCGAACACTAAACCGGAAAGTGATTGCCGGACCGATGCATATGAGGCTCTAAGGGATACTTGTTAATACTTGTTTGTTTGCAGTGAATTAAAATTGAAGTACCCTTTCTTACTTACAGCTAATTTATAGACCTGAATAGTCGAGCAGAATGAATGAAAAAAAAAAAAAAAACGTCTTTACATAGACTCAAAGTCAGTCCCCCAAGCCATCTATCTTATGCTCCAAACATGACAGCATAATCCATAAAATAAAAGAGAGCATTAGTACTTGCAGTGGAAACCAGTCAACTGGTATCCCTGGAAATGAAAAGGCTTGGCACAGGCTGGATGAAACCTCAAAAAGAGCTGTCCATATCAGAGCTTTAGGGAAGCACAAACAATAGTAAAACAATCTGTGAGGGCAATTTGGAGGGAAGAAAACAAAAACTACAGACAACCCCCCCCCCCCCCCCCCCCCACCCACCCCTTGTGTCTCCACCTTAAAGTGGTAGAGGGATTTGTGTGTTCCAGTGACTATAATCGATATTCTGATGATAGCCCAGCTACTGGTGGGGTATCCTATGTTAAGTCAAGACAAAGAGACACACACCTGCTGTCTTATAGGTAGACAGCTACTGGTGGGGTATCCTATGTTGACAAGTCAAGACAAAGAGACACACACCTGCTGTCTTATAGGTAGACAGCTACTGGTGGGGTATCCTATGTTGACAAGTCAAGACAAAGAGACACAAACCTGTCTTATAGGTAGACAGGACAGTCAAAGGCTAGGGAAGCCAACCTGAAACAAATGCTTGTTGAAGTGCAACACTATTCACTTTATGATATAAAAAACTACAGACAAGAACACAACAGCATAATTGAGCTTGGTAGAAATTCACAGACTAAAATGTTTAGACTCAGAACAGGATATTGTAAACTTAAAAGCACACCTCTACCGAATGGGTCTCACTGACTTGCCTCTTGCAAATGTGGAGCACTCAAGCAAACAAAAAGCATGTTCATAAGACTGCCCTTGCTTCACCAAAATGAGAGGGGAAATCTGGCAGACTGGAGCGACCCTTCAAGGAACATTCAGGAACCAGGGAAGACCTCTAGTGATCCGTGCCAGAATATATGCATATCAAACATTGATCGCAGAGGTACATCAAGTTCAACAGCTTAAAATCCATTCTTTTAAAAATATGATGTGTCCTGTATATAAGCAACCACACACGTTGTGTTCATTACGAATTCAAAGAATATGCTTAGCAAGGTGGAGAAAGGAATGTTTCGTGTGGAATGGCTCTCGTCGCTTCAGAGGTCACAGATTGTGAGAATTGTATGGATATTTTGCCCTGGCCATGCGGGTGTACAGGGGAATTAACAGGCTGATAGGGTGGCAGGGAATGCACCTCTTGGTGGTAGTTTGCCTATGGACAAGGGGGAGGTGGTCGTGCGCTTGTGGGACCAGGTGGAGAAGGCGGAGGAACAGATTGAGAACCCATATGTGGAAAAAATGAGATTGCGGGGGATCGGCATGGGTTCTGGAAGAATCTCAAAACTGAGAAGGAAGACCAGGAGAACTTTTAATCAGATAGCGGTGGGAACGATTAGTAGTATGACTCTTCGCTGGCTGTTGAACGAGGGGACTGAGCACGTATAGGAATGTCCTGAGTGCAGTGATGTCGGTTAAACTGTATAGGAATGTCCTGAGTGCAGTGATGTCGGTTCTTAACTCAACTCAACTAAGCAACCACACACAAACTACACAATATCAAACCTTGCTTAACATATCCAAATGAGCAGTTGACTTGTAAAGAGGTTACTGTTTGTCTTGAATTCGCGGCCATATGTTCTTTGTAATATAAATGTTCATTTTTCAAACCTCCAATGATAGGGGCAAAATACATAACGTGTTCTTCATTTTATAATATGCAATGTTTGCTTGTTTTTTTCTGTATCTCCTTGATACATCTTCCATCTGATGTTATCCATGTGCCTAGATATGTGAACATCTCTTTTAAGTTAGCTGCATGTTCTTTATCTCCATGATACATCTTTCACCTGATGTTATCTATGTGTCTAGATATCTGAATATCTCTTAAAGTTAGCTCCGTGTTCTCTCCAGGATTTCTTATTCAACCCAACATTGTTTGGCTGTTTGAGATTTACCAGAAAATTTTTATGCTCACTAAATTGCCATTGCTTTCTGAATGACCAACGGTCACACCATCAAAATCGATGCAAGGTGGTCTGCTTCCAAATCATCAACTCAGCATGTCAGAGAATTGTAAAATGCTTTCACTGCCATACGCCACAGCGCCGACCTATCTGTACTCAACCCAAATGAATACCATTGACTTTAGTTGTAAATTTAGGCTTGATCCGTTTCTGTGATATTACTATGACTTCAATCTTCGTGGTGTTCAAGCTGTGACCCATTTATTTCCCTTTCTACAGCCACGGTATTTATAATTTTTAATAGCTCCTTTTGATGTTTTGCTGCCAAGATGGCATCATCAACATAAGTTATTCATATTATGATCACCAACCACTATCTCTGGTATATTTTCTATATATTTTCTTATGTAAGTAAAGGATCCTTTTATGCACCTTGAGGCGTATCGGGTACATGATGCTCATGCCATATTATTAAAGACCATCTGGCAGGGGAGGGGTGGTGTGTTCAGTATCACGCCCTTGTCTTTACTTCCCAAGACATTTCCTTGTACCATTTTATGTTGGGTTGACCTGGGAACCCAGATTAATTAAAAACGTATGCCTTGATGTGAATTCAGACCCATGACCACTCTACTAGTAAGCAAGTATACTAGCCACTGTGCTTCACAGCCCCGCTTATATGCTCAGTGTATAATGACAACAAATCAGTGGCAAGGGACAGAATACATTTTTGTCAAACACCCTTTTTTAATGCACTAAAATGTTCTTAAATGGTTGTTGAATTTTACAGCTGCTGTTTGCTGCTGTTTTTCTACTGCACCTGGCCATGACATTTAACTAATACATAATATATTGACATTCATTCTATCTATTTCTTCTTGATGTTTCTTAGCTTTCCATTGTGTATTTGTGTTCTGAAATTCCATGTATCAATGTGTAAGCTATTTTTAACATTTAATTTGCATACGATAGCATGGTTACAATCAGTGTCACTTGTAGCATATTGTGTTCCATACTGGGGGAAGGGGGGGGGGGGAGAGGTGATTTGATTGAAACCCTCATTCATGTCGTTGACTAGGTCCACTTTGTTTACAAGCATTTTATACAATGGCGGTTTCCCATTGCCTACCACTGGTTTGTGTATGGTTTGACTCCAATAGCCTTGTTCTGAAAAGACAGACCCTGCATGGCAGATTGTTGGAGAGCTTATATATGGTGCAGTGCCTCTTATCCATTGATATCATGTCACAGAGTTTTTAGGTATTTTATAGAGATAGTTGCCTCAACAGCTAACTTTCCTCCTCTCACTGACCACTCCTGAATTGAGCCACAATCTCTTATTCAACATATTTACTGCTAACTTCTATATCTAGAGGCCATGGCATCATCTATCACTGGGGCATGTGCTTAGTGGTAGGACAGGCTTGTGCGCTAAGACTTGAACATCATCTATCATAATGATATCTCAACACTTTATAATCAGAGATAGGTTGAATGTGAAGCAGAAATATAGGCAACATGTATTGAGAAAGTGGTAAGCCATCTTATGAGAAGGAAATCTGAACAACTACTGATAACAGCATATAACAAAAAAGATAAGTTTATTGAGCCAAGAAGGTGTAGACAGATCCAGGGTGCTGGTCATCATGGCACCTGGAAACTTTTACCTGGCCTCTAAATTTTGATTTGTTTTCTTAGCTTGTATTTGCAATAATAAATAACACCCAAAAAAAACTGCTGACTCCTAAATTATGTTTAGTTTTTTTTTTTTTTAAAATCTATGGAGCCAGGGGAAGATCATGAAAACTATGGTAAGCAACATCAAGGCTACACTATACAAACATGGATATGACACAACCAAGGCTACACTATACAAACATGGATATGACACAACCAAGGCTACACTATACAAACATGGATATGACACAACCAAGGCTACACTATACAAACATGGATATGACACAACCAAGGCTACACTATACAAACATGGATATGACACACCCAAGGCTACACTATACAAACATGGATATGACACAACCAAGGCAAGACTATACAAACATGGATATGACACAACCAAGGCAAGACATCAGGCCTTGACATGCAAGCATAGACTTCCCACACCCCTCCACTTAATGGCAAGTGTGGGTTAGCAAAATACTGACCATCCTGGGCCTCTAGACATTAGATTTTACAAGCAAACACAAGCCTGCTACTTGAAAACCCTGTTTCCTACTATGAAAGGAAACAGTATGTGAAGTGTGTGCATGTTTGTGTGTAGACATTGTAAGTCATTACTACCTTTGTGTTTAATAAATAGTGTGAATGCATCAGAAATGAACACGTAGCACAACTCAGCAGACATGTTTTGGTATTTATGGTCGCCGCGTTGGTAACTTACGGGATAAATGAGCCAGCTGCTCAGAAAGCAGTGGCAAACTACTGAGCGTAATCTTGCCAAAAAATTAATGACAGCGGTAAAATGCTGGTGTTGACAGTGATGTCCTGTGAAGGATATGCGGGGAAAAAAAATCATACAAGGAAAATCAGATGGAAGTGACTACCATTTGATTAGCTGGACAACATCCGCTGCCATGCCGATAACATGGGAGGCCATAGTTCACCATCTGAATCACCAGCCATGCCTGTGTTCCTGTCTTTATTATATCACCTGGCCAAGTCATCCAGATATTTCTCTCATTGTTATCCTCTTGCCCCTTTTCCTATTGCGTTTGTTAATGGTAACTAAATTTTTCAGTTTCTTCTCCTCATTACATGCCCAAAGAATAAATCTTTACTGTATGTCTAATTTCTCTAATTAGTTTATGGTTTTTAGCTATGCCTTGAAGGACAGCCTCATTCTTTTTTGTGTCTGCCCATATTCTTTGCCTGAAGCTCAAAATCACATTTCTGTTGCTGTCAGGTGTTTCTCTGCTTGTTTGCTTGTTGTCAACATGTGTACAGCAGTATAATTTCTGTGTCTCACCTCAACTTTTCCTGAATGCACTTGACAGCTTTGTATTGGTGGGTTTGTTTTCCATGCTGTTTTCTCTTCTGCTATATGGCAATGAATCTTGGAATGTGTTTAAAAGTAATGGAGATATGTTTTCTTACATGATTGTTACGGATACCTTGTACACCAGAGTAACTAGCGAGTGCCTGGAAGAGGCTAAAGAAAGTAGAACATTATATTTAACCACAAGAAAGTGACCTTGTTCATTAGTCATGTAATGAGAAGAGAGACACAGGAAAGACCAGTGGTACAAGAGGCAGGCTGAGACAGATGATGCTGGATGAACTGAGACTATGACATGGAGGAGTGTCATCAACAGATTTGATCCATAATGTGTGGAGATACATAAACATCTATGCCATTTGCTAGGATACACAAAGACGTTTTCCATCTGCTAAATCTACTTGTGCTATGTGAATGTTGTTAACTTCTACAAGACATCTTCTATCCAATGTTATGACTGTTCCAAGATAGTTGAAACTATTATCCTGTTTCAGATTTTCCCTGTTTACTTGTGTGTTCCATTGTAGTACTTCGTTCTTCTTGGTGGTGACCATAATTTCTGTTTTCTTACAATTGAATTATATCCCTGATTGCTCAGTGTGCACAATAACAACATCTACTAAATGTTGGTCTTTTTTAGTGTCAGAAATCAATACCATTCCTCTGCATATCTTATATATATGATATTGTGTCCCCCCTCTGCCGTGCGTCCACCTTGACGAGGTAGAGGGGCTTCCGCGTTCCAATGACCCCAAGAGCTATGCCGACGGTAGCACAGCTACTGGTAGGGTCACCCATGTCGGACAGGTCAAGGGAGAGGGACCAGACGAAGTGACGCACAAACCTGCTGCCTTGTAGGTAGACTGGGGACAGTCAAAGGCTAGGGAAAGCACCCCAAAATATGCTTGTCGAAATTGGATGTACTGAGCCACAAGCTTGACAAAGCAGTGCAACGTAACTTTATCATTTCATGATGCCACAGATGAAAATTAATCGTTATGGTGCTAATCCCGTGAAGTCCCATCAGGCGGTGATAGTGCCGGGCCCCCTGCCTCGAGGGGGTCCACCCATGACTACTGGTGGTCACCTTCCCCTGTGCTGTGGAGTCAAGGCACAGAGGAGTAGGTTAAGAGCTATTGACCAAATACCAAGGACACTCAACATACTACAGTGGAATGCCGAAGGAGTTTATAATAAGAAAGAATCCCTGACACAGCGTCTTCATAAAGATAGAATAGATGTGGCATGCATTCAAGAGACACACCTCAACGCCAAGCACAAATTTTCAGTCAGGGGATATCAGGCCACACGTTTCGACCGCGAAGGACATAAAGGAGGAGTTCTAATACTTACACGAAATACAATACCTTGCAGCGAAGTATCTCTGATCTCTGACAACCAAACAGAAATTATAGGTGTTGATATAATGATAAAGGACGTGAAAATAAGAATTTACAATCTTTATAGCCCAGCAGATAAGGATCTTACACTCTCAAACATGAAAATAACTGACACAAATTGCATTATTGTCGGAGACTTTAATAGCCGTTCGGAAAAGATGGGGATACCCAGATACTGACAAAAGAGGAGATGAAGTGGAGGACTGGGAAATAGACTCAAATCTCCATCTACTCAACAAAGCGGATGACACACCGA